>VBVQ01000249.1:0-73514 GCA_011636635.1 Tetramorium simillimum | reverse complement strand
CTCTTCTATCTTACTTTGAAAGGTTGCAAGACAACTAAAATTCACCCTGTATATGTATATATATATATACTGTAAAATAGTTTTTGGGAGTAATATAATCTTGAACGTAATGTAACAAGAAATATAGAGGTTACATAAATTATGTAAATTATAAAAAAATTATAAAAAGTAACATAATTGCAACATAAAATTTAAAATTGTTAAATTTTCCTGTATATGCATTTTAGGATTTCACATTGATGATAGGACATTTATCTTTTAATTATATAATAAAAATAATGGAGATAATTATGCATATTACTTATAAATTAATTAATATGCTGTTGAGACCTAACAGCAAATAAAGTAACACTTTTATGTTCTTAAATTGTTTCTATTCTAGTTTATTTGCAAGTAGTACATTTGCTTTATTATGAAAATAAATTAGTATTCATTCTATCGTCGTACATGGTGCGTAAAAAGGATATGGGCGGAAAGATATTACCTGAATGATGACGAAAGCATTACTAATATTTCTTTTTGCATTTTTAATACGTATTATTACGTATAAAATTGAATTTTTTGTGTGATTGAATTTTAATATATACTTTATCATAACAATAGAGTTATTACATTTGTAAAGATGTGTATTGATGTAGTTGACATTATATACTACAAAATGAAGATACATTGTAGATATGGAAATAAAAAAATATCGCGTAAGATACCAACTATCACGTATCGAATTTTTCAATGAAATTTCGCGGTTCTTGTGGTATCGCTAAGAATACATTCCGATCAAGACTCTTTGTTTTCAATCTTCTTTGAATCCTCTGAAATGATAATATCGCAGTTTGTCATAGTTACTTGTCATGTGAATTAAACGCAGTAATCAGAAAATTTAAGAATTGCAAGAGACGGGTTCTTTTGTAGGATTTTATTTAATTTTGTTTGATTAATTGCTGAATATTGTTTCCTACCTGTGTGTAGCTTCTTCTCTTCTTTTTCAGTCCAAAAAATGCATCTATGATTTTTCCATTGACAAAGCGTCATTATCGCCCTTGGATCAGCTACTCCGCACTGGTGTATAAGATGGATATATTGATCGATGATTTCTTGTCCTGTTAAAAACAAGGCATTTTAAATACGTCGCACGTTACAAATTCGCGTTTTATAAAAAAAAAAAAAACATGTAACTCGCCTTTCGAAACTCCGACGAGGGCTCGTGCTTTATCGGCGTCATTGCATAAACCTAGTTCACTGTACAATTTGAAAGAGTTTTCCAAATGAAAGGTCGCGATATCTGGTCTTTTCTAAAAGAAATACAAGCTTATTTTACCTTAATCATTGACTAATTCGAAGAAATTAATTTTATTTGCACTGCGAACTGATAAGATCAGATATCGCATAGTATGTATGTGTTTCTTATATATATATTTTTTTAATTAGAAATAGTTTGTGTAATTGTAAAAATTTTGAAAAAAATGTAATAATTTTTATTTTTATAAGATTCCTTAATAATCTTGTAATTTTTATTTCGCGTTTTTTTTCTCTCTTTTTTTATAATCCGATTCGTTCAACAATTTTATACCTTGCTCAAAAAATGCTCGCCAGTGCAGTAGTGTGCCTGAGCAAGTTTTCTCGGTAATCCGGACTTGTTTGCGTTTACTATGAACAGATTGAGATGCTTCTTTGTGTTCGCGTCATCGTCCAGTTCCTGTAAACGCGAATTGCCCGTGAGAATTGTGGCTTTTCGAAGTCAAAATTGCATAATAAGCGCCCGAAACGATCAAATATAGGTCAAAAGAGATACGAAATTATATCGTTAATAATTTCCTTTCTATTTCTTGTCCCTCACATCCTTCACAAGATTGTGACACCGGGGAAAAGTATAAGTAACACGCTTAACTTATACGCAAGTGCCATCGCCATATGCGCGTTACAGATTCCCTCTGGATCAGAGATCCTCTTTGCCATTGCCAGGAACTTGGAAAAGTTGCAGAAGGCGAGTTGCACGTCGCCCGATCGCAACTGACTCATGCCCAGCTCGTGCGTAGCATTCGCCATGTACTCGTAATGTCCAGCTGCGAATGTAATGATCGATGATGTTGCCGGTTTTTTATAATTTCAAGGAAACGTTTCACTGAGAGACGAAGAGTTAAGATACGGTGAAGATCGAATTTGCACGATCCTTAAGATAACGAATTCAAAGTAAGGTACATTTTAACAGTTATAACGTTTGAAATATATAACGCTCAACAGGTAAATATTTACTGTTTCTTATCCGTTATTAAATAAAAAAAAAGAGCTCACAATCCGTCGCTCGTGCAAGAGCTTCGGTGCACGCTTTCACGGCGACGTCTGGTTGATCAACACCGATTTGTTGCGCGTACAGCAGTAATGCTTTATACAGAAGCACGTTGCATTCTCGAAAGACAACTTCCTCTTTTCGATCAGTCATCCTCGACGCGTTCCACGACTTGTCCTGAGACGCTTCACGGGCGATTTTTAAATGATACAACGATTCCGCCGTGTCCTGTACTGATTGCATCACGTGAGCATAATTGTATCAATATTATTACTCTATATTACGAATTTATATCGTTAATTCGTAATTTATTCCAAATATCTGATGTCTGATGAATATTTTAGTGATAAATAACTGCGCACTGACAACGACGAGATATATATATATATATATATATAATATAAAAAGAAAAACCTATGTACAAAACTATGTACTGTCTAAGACAGAAAGTCAAATATAATATTTCAAATATAGTATTTCACTAACTTTGTTCGAACAGAAATCGGCCGTACAGGTAGTGTGCGAAGGTGCTCATCCGTTGGTCACCCTTGATCAATTTAGCATTCTCCAAAGCGCTACGATAAATCTGTTCCGCCACCCACCACCACTCCCAGGTCATCGCTTGAAAAACCAGCGCAGTCTTCAGAAATTTCTCGACTGTGGAAATGTAGTCTCCTACATCCAGAAAATTAATATTCACACTTACTCTCGTACTTTGCATATACGTCGCATTTCCTTCCCAAATGTCAAAGTTTTCGAATATCATACGCGAACGATTCTTGGAACAGACTTAATTATAATCTGACGAATTAAAATCTGAATAATTATTTTCGAATTGAAAATTATTGCGAATAAGTATGATCAAAGATTCTATATTTCGCCCGCACCGGCGTATTTGGCTCGCTCAATGGCGGTCAGGTCTTCCTTCAGGCGCAACATCGCGTTCCTGTTGTTCTTCAAACGCGGCTTCTCCCATATTACAGTACCAGGACCAGCTTCCTCGCGAATAGCCTCATCTAGTTGGAATAATTCTCTCAGATAGCGAACCGATTCCTCGTAGTTGCTCTCCTCGAGCTCGTCAAGGATCGCTTCGTGAGGCGGTAAGCGAAATCTATTTGAAGACAGATCGATAGCAAGAGGACAGTTTGATGGCACATTTATATTTCTTCAAAATGGATAAAATGGAGAAGGAAGGACAATCGAAACAAGGGGTATAGGTAACTACTGGCGTAGATAAGACGCCTCTATATATCATGGTATATGCTGTTGAAGAAAGTACGGAGGATATTTTCTTTTATTTAAAAATAAAGCAACCTTCTCACTTCCGAAGGTGTCAGTATCGGAAGCATCGCCCTCAACTCGTCCTTAACCTTCCCCATCTCCCCCGTTCGAGCTGCCGCGAGAGTTTTGATCATCGCGCCTTCCTCGAGTCTGGAATCGACCTTGGGTTGTCCGGAGAAGTTCTTCCGCACCGGTCTTCCCGTAGGTGTCCCTAAACCGCGTCCTCGCACGTGCGCGAAACGGCCTCTCGTCTCGCGAGCCTGACGCATCCCGCATGCGGTTAATCGGGGACGAGGAAGTAGTAACAAGGAGTAGGAAGGTTTCAAATTTCTCGGCGCAGATAGTGCCGTATTTATTGCAAGAGATAAATATCAACGTAAACGAGAGATAAGTATGCGTCATACAACGACCAGTATTATACAACATTTACATGTAACTTGGCGCGGCAGCGTTTGTTTCACGCACGTGCGCGTACGAGCGGTGATTCGTCGGGAGGGCGATTTGTCAAGGCTTGTTGTCACGGTTCGCCCTCGTGTTCTTCTACCCAAACTATCCCTACGCAAATAAAGAGGAAAATCGCCGCTTTAGACGGTGGTGGCTTCCCGGTTCCTCGGCTCCAGCCTGATTTTGAAGCCCTCCGCGCGCTTGAGGATGATGTCGCCCTGGAGTCTGAAATCGGACTCCTTGATGTCCGACTTGACGCGGAAGTTTCTCATAATCGTGGACAGGATAATCTTCAGTTTGAGCATGGCGTATTTGCGGCCCACGCAGGAACGCGGTCCGGCGGAGAACGGTACGAAGGCGTAGTAGTGCCGATTGGCGGTCTTCTCCGGCAGGAAGTTGTCAGGATTGAAGACCTCCGGATTCGGATAGATGTGTGGCTGCCGGTGCATCTTGAAAGTCGTCACTATCACCGTAGCTCCAGCTGGAACTGTATAGTCTCCCGACGCTGAAACGGTAATCGTAAATTTTCACGACTAGAATAAGTTTTTTATATATTGTGACGTTTGTACGTCGCAACAAATATATTGTGATATTTATTAAGTATTATCTATAAATCTTAACCAAAAAGGTTGCTAAGTTGCTAGTGAAACTAAGCTGAACGCGAAATTATTTCGGAAATTAGTTATCTCGCGGATATCTCGAGAACTCACCGAGTTTCAAGTCGGTGTTGATTGTACGCGCGATGATAGGTACAGGTGGGAACATGCGAAGAGTCTCCATGAGACATCGCTCGAGGTACTTCATCTCGAGGGTGTCCTGGAAAGTTGCGGGTCTGTCGCTGTCGCCGAAGATGTCATCGAGTTCCTGGATGACCTTCTCCTGAATGTCCGGATGGCAGCCCATCATCGATAGGAAAAAGCTGGACGCAGCCGCCGTCGTGTCGTGTCCCTGTGAAAGCGAATGAACGGCTTATTGAGAATCAATCTCCTTTCGAAGAGGATGTGATTGCATGCGCGATGCCCACCTCGAACATGATAGTGTCGACCTGCTCCTTGACCTCTTCGTCCGTCAGGACAGAACCGTTCTGACCGGCCTCCATCAAGAGGTCGAGGAAAGCTTGCCTCTTCTTCTCGCCAACGTCATTGTCGTCCACATCGAGGTCATCTTTCAGACCGGCTGCCTGCCCGAAGGAAAGTCCTTCCACGGAAGTGCTCTAAAGACAATATAATGTACGTGATAATGAGATGATAGTCCATCGCTCGACGTGGCTTTTTAGAAATTCTGAAAATTACTTTGGCAGTCTTGACATTGCCATTTGCCGCAGATTCGGTGATAACATTGCGCTGGCCGCTCTTCAACTCCTGCTTCTTGCGCGCGATAACTTTCTTTGTAAGCCCATGGATGATCTCCAACAAACGGATCTGATCTTTTCCATATTTGGTGAGGTTGAACAGCCAGTCCGGTCTGAGCCAGACTTTCGTGTGACGTAAATGGAGAATATCGCACATCCTAGAAGACGATTAGACAATGACAATGTCTATCTTATATTCCACCATGAAAATATTTGAATATTCCAAAGAATATGTCGCATAAAAATATTGCAGCACGAAAATCATCTGTAACGTTATCTACTATAAATCTAAAATCCTAAGGCCCAATTCTACTTTAATCAAACTTACTTTAATCAAAGTTTAACTAACAATATCCAATAGAAAAGTTCATTTTATATAAAATAATCTCTTCTATTGGATATTAGTTAAACTTCGGTTAAAGTAAGTTGTGGAAAGTAAGTCGGGCCTAAGAGATCTCAAAATCTTATGATTTCAAGATGTTTTTTCTTAGCAAAAATATCTGAAGAATCTACAAAACAATTAAAACAATTAAGGTCTGATTAAGCATCGAAGTTGATTGAAAACGAATTAGGCACAAGATAATGTCCGATATTTCTTTTTCTCATTAGCTTGGTTCCTATTCATCGATTCTCAAATTGGATTCGGAATACTTGCTTCATAACGGCCATGGCGTATTCGAAGCCGCTTCGATCCTGCGTGGACTTGGAGACACCCATGGCGGTCTCAAGAAGGATCTCGACGGTGCACTCGGACATGTAATCGTGGACGTCGAATTCCTTGTCGTTCTCCTTACGCATCTTCTCCACCACTGCACGCGAATTGGCGTTGAAGAGGTCGATAAAACTTTTAAGCACGTTTAAGTGGAACGTCGGCGCAATTAATTTGCGATGGGCTCGCCATTTCGGACCTGCAACGGATCGTCTATCACGGATCTAGTTTTTTGGGTAACAGGATTCTGACTTTTTTGTTGCGATTGAATCCGAAAAGATTCATTTTGAATCAAAACAATTTCTCAAATTGTCTTGATTGCGTTGTTAATATATTAATCGTTACTTGTGATCGGAGTTTCGGAGTATCGAAATTTAAAACATTTTTAAGAAATAATGCAATCTAATTTATAAAAGAATTTTGAATGATATAAATAGTTGGATAACAATGTAAAAGGCACGTTCGAATTAATAATTTTTATTTTAAATCGCATTACACACGATAATTTATTTTTCATTATATGCGTAATGAAAGTTTTACTATGCAAAATATGATAAAATATCCAAAAACTGCTGGACGTGAACGTGCTAAATTTCACGAGGACGTTTTTAAGTGTAAATTTAATGTAAATTTCCTCCCACTCTTGTATTTGGTGCCTATTCGTAGACTTTCTACCGAACACGCGGAAGTAGGAAGAAGAATGAGCGGAGAAAGAGCCGGATAGTGCATTGCAATGCGCGAGAGAGACCGGAGGGAAGAGAGAGAGATGGAGATCGTCGTAATTGTGCAACGAGATCCACGGAAAGAGCGCGATGCGCGCACACGTGCGGGGACGGAGAACGGAGTCGGGGAGAGAAAGCACCGGTGCGGCGCGCGTGTGCAAATTTCCTTCCTGTTCTACGTCCCGCGGATTTTACTCGCGGACTGATTGCATTTCACTCTTGCTCTTTTCTCCGCTCGCCGCTAAACGCGGCCTGTGTCTCGTGCGGCACATGCCGCGGGCATAGGCGTCGACCCGCCACCCTCCGCTCTACTTCTTCATCATCGAGGGTTGCGATGCAACCCTTCCTCCCGATGTTTCCTGAGCCCTTCTCCTCCTCGGGAAAAACGATTTAAATTCTAAATTTTCCAACTCTCTCTATCAATTAAAAAATAATCAATTCTCACAAGTTTTTAAAAAAGGGAGAGAAAAAATTAGGAAGAACCGGTTAAACCACTCGCCTTATCTCCTCAGTTTAGAAATGAACGGGGTAAGAAAGCCGGCAAGCTGACCGGCAAGTCGTGTTCGCTTTTTTCCACGTGTTACATGCGACGTTCCATGTTATCGTATCACTATCGTGTCGCGCTGCTTGTTTTGTTGTTACATAAAAGTTCGCTGTGAAATTTTAGCGATTTTAAAATCTTGATTTATAATTTACTTTTCCTTTCTCAGAACGCGTCGTCTGCGTCGGATGAAATTAGTCTGATCTAAAATTGTAAATTGAATGTCCTAATCAGCTTCGAATCGTAGAACATTCGAAAAACGTCTTACATTCATCGTGTTTCTTAAGTTACTTGTGAAATTTATATAGCTTCACTTTTTTAAGTGCCACGAATTCCTATTTTAATTTAATTTATCTCAAGTAACTTCTAGACTATAAATTTGAACCATTCATTTATGGAATCTCAATCAAGCGTTTCTTTTCTCACGTTATACACGATATTAGTTTGTGACGTGAGAAAAAACGTCTCTTCGTTTATCTTTCGTTCAATCGATTCCTACTCCGTAAGTTGCTTTCTCATATCACTCTCTTAAGACTATTGCGCGTACAAATGTTTTTATTACGTTTGTAATTGTAAGGCCGTAGTTATAAGCAAATCGAGCATTAGTCAAGCCTTCTTAAAAGGTAATAAAACTGCCTGGCTGTGATGGCTCGATTTGCTTATGTTTCGTGCTCTTTACAATTATGATGAACTTTTGTGCGTGCAATGACCTTTATTTCACTGTCTCATTTCACAATTGCGAAACTCGAGCGCCCGCTACGGAGCCTAGGTCAGTTACGAGGCAGGGTGATAAGAGCCGGAATTATGTGAGCGTTATACAACCAACCGTTACCGTAAAACAAACTCGCGCGAAGTAATGTAGGAAAAAAAAGGGAAGAGGAAGAAGGAAAAGAAAAAGACGAGCTGTACGCTGACGCCTTTGCTGGCGCGGATGTCGCGACGAGGCGCGCGAATTAACCGAGGCGATAGCACGCGTCATTACGCGCATGCTGTAACGAGAGAGTTTCGTCAACGAGAAAAAGGACCTTCACTCGCGGTACCGAGAAAGTCGATAAAAGTCAGTATGTAAGCCGACGATCGTAGGTGCGTCGAACGCGCGCGCGTTCTTTAGTCTCATTAGTCTTTTATTCGCTCGCGATGATAGAGAATCTGTTTTGAATTTCTATGGAATGCCATAGTCGGTGCTTCACATTTAATTATGCTTAAAAAGAAATAAAGAAGAGTAATAATCGAATAAGAGAAAAGAAAACTTGATTAAGATTCCATAAATGAATAGTTTAAATTTATAGTCTAGAAGTTACTTGAGATAAATTAAATTGGAATAGGAATTCGTGGCGCTTGATTGAGATTCCATAAATGAATGGTTCAAATTTATAGTCTAGAAGTTACTTGAGATAAATTAAATTGGAATAGGAATTCGTGGCACTTAAAAAAGTGAAGCTACACAAATTTCATAAGATTGTAACTTAGACTTTTATAATATAATATATATTTATATTTATATTATAAATATATGTATATAAATACTTTAAATATTTTTAAAAATATATTTTGTTATTTTATAATACATATTTCAAAATGATTCTATAAAACTTTTCAACGGAAACGGCATTGGAAGATACGGTTTTCCAAACGTAACGTTTCAAACGCAAAACAATGAAGGAAAAATGTGTCTTACGGAATTTGTTATTTACTACCTTTCTCTCAACAGAAAAAGGCGAGGCTAATTGTGGCATTTTATGGGCACGTTACGAGAAATCAGTTTTTTTAGGAGGTAATAGACATTTACATGACTTTGAATTGACTTTGCATAACATCTTTTTCACTGTTATATCTCCCCTTTTTACAAAAACAAAATGTTTGTGAATTAAGTTATTTAACGCAAAATACACGAACAAAAAAGATTTGTTGATACCGCAAATCAATTTGCTGTATCAGCAAATCTTTTTTCTCTATGCACATGCAATTTAAGATTACTAAATTATCATATTAATTAACGATGGCGCGATTACATTTTAACGACATCGAAAATACGTATCAGTCCGCATTAATTTCGAAAATATTATAACAAGAAGCATACTTTCGTATTGAAAATAACATATATTTAAGGCTTAATGGAATATCTTTTAATGAAAGTATAACGCTTGCGGTGAAAAATTGCGGAAGATGTAATAACGGAGATTATTTCACGGAGAAATTGAACGCTGACTTAATTTCCGTTAATTGTTCGCTTAATGATAGTTAATGATGGTTTAGTTAATGATGATAGCTAATCTCAAGATAGTAATTTTTATAATACAGACGGAAATTTATGTCGACGCGGGTGAGAGCGAGTGATTAATACGTACCGGTAGAGATGAGGAGACCGTTTCCAAGCCAGGGCTGGAAGAAACGATATTCGGCGGATTTGTCGATGTAGACATGGCTAGACAAAATGATCTCAACGTCGCGCGGATCCATCAGGAAGACCAGCAGCTTCGGCCCGAGCCATAGCTTGATGATCTGATCGAATTCGAAGGACTTTCTGTACATGCTACGAAATATGGCTGCAAAACAGAGATGCGTGATCAATCTGAACGGAAGTTACATGAACATGTGCGTAGCTACGTGTAAGTTATTCGCGCGGTGCAAAATCCACTCGGTTATCCAATTCGAGTGTCATAATAGGTAATAAAAGAAAGATATGCAAGAGAAGTACGTAACCGTCAAATTAACCGAATCCAATCTCGAAATTGTAACGTTGGAACGTTTAGTTGACGCGATCTGGAACGTTCGCGACCCGCTAAACTTTTATTCCTAAGACTTTTGGTTTATTAAGGCAAGAACGTAAAGAGAGAAATTCTTTTAAAAATTTACTGAGCAAAAATGTAAGATTGTTTAAATTTAATAGTTTTGAGACAGATCAATATTGAGATCGAAGGATTGATTAATCTGACTTGTCGAATATTGATTTTATACATATTTCGTGTCATTATTTTATCGCCTTACTGTCTGAACTTCCTAGAAGCAGTAGCATATTTCCGATCAGTGGCAGGCCTTCCGGACCCGGTATTTTTTCCGCCAGCTCAATCATATGACGACGTGAAATCTTGAAGTAGATGTAATATAAAACCAAAGCCGGTATCAAGAGAGATAGGAAAACAGCAGACGCCGATATACCGGTAGACGCCACGGCAGCAACGGACCCGGTTATTATTTCCGGTTCGGCCGTCGACATGATTTCTAAAAAAAAAAGCATTCAATTAAATCGCCGTTTATCTAATTGACGACTTTTAGTCGAATCGCAAAATGCTGCCGGAAGGGAGAAAAATTAAAGACGCGATAGAATCGGGATTTAATCAGAATATAAATTTTGTTATTTATTCGTGCATTTTTAGCAATTTAAATCCTACAGATATTGCACTCTTTTGCGAGAATATTTTAAAGGTTGTTAGGATAGTAGAATAGACGAAATCAACGAAACTGATCTGAACAAAAATTACATTTTTTCCTGTCCCTAAAACTCGACGACAAAATTTGCGTATTCGAAGTTTATTCCAGAATTCATAATACTTAATTTTTTGCGCCACAATTGTGACGCCTGTAGATGGATTTACTATGTGAAGACACCAAAATCTTAAGCTCTTCGTGGACTAAGAGAACATGGTATATGCGTCCCCACTGTATTATGTGACGAACATGAGAAGAACCCCCCCGGTAAGATTTTACAAAATATCTCCTTAATCCAACTGATTAGTCATTTCAAGAATTAGACTGTCCCGTTTTCGGTTTAATCCTTTTCTTCTCTAACACCCACCTATATATGCTGTTCACGAATACACGATTGAATCCTTTCGGGGAACCAACATCGAACTGATCTGCTAGTCCATCCGGCGTCCTTTATAAGCGGTGCTTTCGACCACCACCATCGAGGCCGAGTGCTGCGATGCAAATAAATCGTCGACGTCTAAAAATGAATTTTAGGTCTACTTTTTTTCTCTTTAAGTTACCTTCTAAAATTAATTAAGATACATTTATTTAACAACCAAAGTTCACTTCGCATGCGTAAACTTTAGACGCAAAACATGAAACGAAATAATTCATTAAACTAACCGAGAAAATTTGCATGAAAAAATAACCTTATCATCGTCTCGAGAAAAGTTTTATTCGATCAAAAACGAAAAGTGAAACATTTCTCCGACTACATTGTTAGACTCATGTTCGTCTGCTGCAATTTGTCATTGTGTTCCTCAATTGTGACTTGACGATTTTCTTTAATGCACATTACAGAGAGAGAAACCGGCTTCGTTCAAAGTTCGTTAAAACTTTGAACGAAGTTATCGAATGGTAATTAAGATTGAAGTAAATTTTCCACTTGAAAAACAACATTCTAATATACATTTTAGTTCACCAAGGACCAAAGGTCTCTTTTTCGTATATATTTGCTTTTCGCGTTTATAACAAAGCTAACTCCTAACTCTTGTGCACTAAAGCGTGCCTATTCTATACGAAATCATATTGAGAAAAAGGATTGTAAACAAGTATATTTTACAATGTTTTTGCATAACACAAGAGATTGGCAATTATGGCCGCGGTCCACTTGACGCTTCAATTACTTCAAAGTGTTTTTTTCGTATATATTTCATGGTTGAAAGCACCGCTTATAAAGAACGACGGATGGACAAGTAGATCAGTTCGATATTGGTACCCCGAAAGGATTCGATCGTGTATTCGTGAACAGCATACATAGGTTACATACAAGTGTTAGAGAGGAAAAGGATTAAACCGAAAACGGGACAGTCTAGTTCTTGAAATGACTAATCAGTTAGATTAAGGAGATATTTTGTAAAATCTTACCGGGGGAGTTCTTCTCATGTTCGTCACATAACAATTTCTTCTTCTCCTTCTATTTTTATTAAAAAGAAAAGGAAAAAAAAATGCTTCGAAGCATTTGTAACGTCAAGTAGACCGCAGCCTAAGTCATTTCAACGGAAATAATCCATTTAAGATTTTGCATTTAATATTTCGTGATCTCATAAATGTAATTTCAAAATGTAACTCCTAATTTTACATGTCGCGTATTTTAATATACATGTATGTATTTTAATACACATCTATATACATGTATTGTAATTTAAATATTACATATATATTTTTTTATTAAATGTTACATATATATATTTACATTTTTTTATATGTGTAATACATAAAATTTTCCACAAAATTTTGAGTTCTGGCATGAATTAGATTGATAGATCTGAAATTTACATATATTTTGTTAACATATAATATTAACTTTCAATATAATATTTTAATATCTAATCACAACATTTAATACGACATTTAAGTAAACTTTGTTTATTATTCAATTAATTTATATGGCGCTAATATTACCGAAAAATTCATATCATAATATCTATCTTCAAAATGACTGAAAAGAGGAAAGAAGAGAGAGAGAGAGAGAGAGAGAGAGAGAGAGAGAGAAATTAATTCCACTTACATATTTGGTTTCAATGCCTCATCGCGCAATCTATAAATTTGAAATTGACTTGCGAGCAGTTTAAATAATATTTTCAAAGTAATATTTTCAGAAAACTTCGTATATATTTCAATAAGTATTAATTCACTTAAGATTCTTGTCACAATCGACGGATGTTCAGGTCATGGCGATGACCCAACGTATCACCCTGTGAGAAATTTTCGTTCATTTTTGCCAGTTGTACATACATAATGTATAAGTGTCTAACAAAGCTCCTACGAATAATATAAACACAAGAGTAAGGTGCACATGATTTTTTTTGCAACATACATTTACTACATTCGGTAAAAAAATCTGAGCAAGCGAGCAGATGTCGAGTTTGCATCACGTAATCTTCGAGCAAATCGTACACTAAACTTAATACCGAAACTGTCAGAGCTAATTAAAGCTGACTCTATTCTGTTTTAAAACTTGTACATTTTTTCCATGAATTTCATTTGAATTTGATATTGTTTCAAGTTTTTATTGAATTGAATTTTCTATGTAAACTAATTATATAATTGCAACCAGATTTTGATTGTATCTTTTTTTCGCTTACTTAATACTTTTTTCCTTTTTTCTTAATTCCTTTTAAGCATGTTGCACACAAAATGATTAGAAATCGCAACCAACTGTCTTTTCTATGTCTTCCTTCGAGTTCAAAGAAAACGATGTGTTTTGAAATTGTTAATATCGAACGTAAATGAGATACGAAGTAAACAGATGTATTTCCAAAAAATTTGCGAGATAAAAGAGCATTTTAATGTCTCTGATTTGCAATGTTGTACGTATCTATTATCAATACACATATAGGAAATCGCAAATGAAATTTTGTATATGTTTATATATCTGAAATTTCTTAGTTTTAATGAACACTTTATTTTAATTTTAACGCTATACTTTGTACAATGCAATTATCAAATTGTCCATTGAGAGATATCATTGAGATAATTAGCCAATTGTTATTTTATTGATATTTTATTCGTTTATAATTATATCAAATTATTGTAATCTTCATATTTTTATATTCGATATTTTTAACTCCTATATATCTAGTATTGCTCACATAAGTTTACTATATTGAAAATTATCATTAATATGACTTAAAGATCTAATGATGAGATCTAATTTTCAAAGCTTGTGAAGAATTTTTCAGATAACACGGAGAATTCTCTTGTGTGTGTCCCGCATCTTACATATTTCATAATACATTTTAATATATATTTTATATGTGTACATATTTTTATTCCTTAAATGTTTTTCATACTGCATAAAATTGTTAATAGAATTTATCTGAATTCTAATACGAATTATAGGTTGTTTAAAGTGAGTTTAAAATAAACTATTGCTATCATATAAGAAATACATAAAGTAATATTAATTTCTATATATTAATTATACAATTTCAATCCTTGAGAAAGATTTATCCGCGGGCGTTAAAAAAAAGGAATGACATATTGTTGTGTCCCAGCATCATCAAAGTACTACCAAAGAACGACAAATGTTTTATGAAAGTTTGCATGACTGAAAATTTAATCAGTTAGGTCGTAACATAATTTTATAACTTAATATTATTCCAACATTCCGTGTATTTATTCACTTCCGTGTGTATGATAATATTCTTTATTTATATCTGCATGTATCATCTGCTTGATTATTCATACGGATGATGAAGATAGGAAACATGCGGTTTCGTAACAATAGTGTCATAAGTCGATATTCATAGTCAGTTCTTACTTCAAGATCGTCTTAAGTAATGTCTTAAGATGCTGATACGGCTCTGTGATTGGTTTAGAACCATATAAGACGATCTTAAATATAAGAACTGACTATGACTACCGGCCATAAACGAGGCATCTGTACAATAAAAAATAATGACATAAATACGCTTGTAAAATCCGCAGAGCATCTATATAACAATAAACAATTGTGTTATAAGCTAATTATTCTGCTTCGATAATTGGATACGATTACATCTATACTTTTCAATTCGCCCCGGGCTCTTTTTAATCACGAAAATTTATCTAGAACTTGAATCTCCACTATCTCGGTAGTTTCACAAGGAAGAATCGAATCTCCCGCCGACAAAAGCGCGAGAGCAAATTATCGCCGCCAGATGGCAGCACGGAGACCATGCGGCGCGCTCTGATCTCTATCAGTCATCAGTCACGCAAAGCGACAAGCGTTGCGAGGACGGTGGAGATCTCGGTGCGGTTGTCGGTGTCGGTTTCTTTTTTTTTCAGTTGACCTTTTGCACGCGCTCGCGCTCGTCTCGCGGAACGAACGTCGATACGCCGAAGGTGGAAGGCGAGCATGCCCTGCGTCGCGCCAGGTCTCTGACGTCTCCGGATCATTTTACAGAGGTAACTCTCACATTCCGCTCCCACCTGTTCTCGCTTTCGCGACCGATCGCCCGGAGCGACTCGCGTCGCGTCCGGCGAGGAGGTCGATCCTCGGTGCGAAAAGAGAGCGGCCGTCGCGGATTCCCAATCACGACGGGATGACGGACGACCGGCCCGTCTCCTCCGACTTCGACTCCGTCACGCGGGCCACGTGATCGGGCCGCGCGCGGCGGCCGTGAATTGTTTACCGCGCGCTCGCGTGTCGCCATGGTGACGTCGCGCTGTCATTCCGCGAGCACGTGGTGCGACACTCCCGGTGCGCGTCAGTCGATCTCGCGCCCGCGAAACCGCCGAAATTGTCAGCTCGACTGCTGACGGCTGACCTCCACGGTTGTTCGCAATGTATTTTTCTTGAGCTAACAATAAGTATCCCAAATAGGAACGTATGCACAAAAATTTTAGCATCATTTTAATTTTAAAATATAATGTACAATATATTGTGTAGACGAAGTCTAAATCTAATTTTTAAAATCATTAATTCTAAATTTAACTATTGTAACATATAGCAATTTTTTAAAAATTGATGTTTAAAATAAATTCTTATATGATTGTAACGTTAGAGCGAATCTTCTTACACGTAGCACACGTGTTACTAATATAAATACATTTCAGAAATTAATTTTGTAATTATTGTGAAAATCACTACAGAATAAAATTGTACAATTATTATTTAAGTAATAGTAAATATTTTTCTTTATTTTTTAAGTGCCTCCGTCATAATTTCATCAATATTTAGAATTTATAATTATAAAATTCTTTTTTAGTAAAAGATATGCGTTTTACATAATCATTTTGTGACACGTCGTGCGAAATGTTGTGAATGGAAAGAAGCACGATGTGTGCATTTGTTACAAAAATTTCCTATCTGGGATAATATTTTCTTGAGCTTGGGCAGTGATTTCGGATAACCGCCAGAATTAATCGCCGATTGAGTTAATTGAAATTGAATCGATGCTCTACACTACAATTAATTTAATCGACGACTAACTCACATTTAATATCTGCACTACGTTGTTAATGTATATATAAATAGAATTATTAATTTCTTATTTTTTGACATGTAAAAGATTTTAGACTTGAAGATGGCGACGTACGTAACTGGAAAGTTTGCCGCAAGTAACTTTCGGACTAATGGCAGATTAAATTAGTCGGAGTTTGGTCGAAATCGCGATTAATTTTTGTTGGCAGAAGCGAGCTGTGAGATTATTATAATTTTAATATTTACGCAATGTTTATATCTACTCATACGATTTTACGTTTCTTATTCTTAAATACTAGATACTGGTGCTTACGTTAATAGTAATATAATAATTGTGTCATTGTATAACAATTCTGCTTAATAAAATATCAAATAACAGTACAGTAGAATCCCGATTATCCGGACTACGTGGGATTTGAGTGGTAATTCGGATAACTGATCGTATGGAAAAAAAAAGATTATTTTACATTAAAAATTTTTATTTATAATAAAAATTTGCAAAGCTTAAGATATCATTAAAGATTTTATGTATGTACTATTTATTACTTAATAATCATAACATAAGAAACTTCAATACAATATAAATTAAAGCTTTTTGAATATTACATAAACTAAATAACTTTAAATATAATAACATAAATTAAACAACTTTGAAAATTTCTTAAAATCAAATAAAATTCTAAAAAACAACATTTATACAAAATTATATTACATTTTCAAATATTTTTTATAGACATTCACGCTATTGCAGTGAATAACCGAGCGTCTGGATGATCTGGGTTCTACTGAAATAATTATAGAATGCTTTGAGAACATATTAATTAATTAACTTCTCCTCGATTTTGCAATCTTTTGCAAAGATTGCTATTTCTTTTACGTCACCAGTTTTAGAAAATTATGTTATAATTCCGTCACATGTTAGGGAAATTGTAGATTGTCTATAGTTTCTTTCAGCAATTTTTGAAATTGATTTTTTCGTAACAATAATATCGAGGCAATAATTTCAATTTTCATTAGATACTTTTGGATTGTAAGATGACGTTTTTAAAGAAGGTCGTGAAATCGCTATTATTCTCTTCCTTCTCGGACGGAGCGATAAAAATTTTATCGTGCCATCGCATACTGATGAACTGATAACTGTGATAAAAACTCTCTTCTCACATATCTTATCTACATGCCATATCAATAACGAAGCATAACCTAAACAATATAAATGACTCGCGTTACAATATTTACAGCCGTTGATTCCATAATCGGGCTGCAATTATCATGTTACAAGTCGTTCGAATAAAGTCTTACCGCTCGGCTTACAATTCAAGCCGAGAATTAAGATAAGATTTCCACTATTCATCTCTAAATTTCAGTTCCTAAAAGACCCTTAATTTTCAGTCCCTTAAAGAACACTTGTTCCTGCACGTTTTTCTTACGTTTCAGAAGAGGTTTCCTCCAAATTGGTCGAGATCTCAAATGCAACGAGTAATATTACAGTATATCCCACACAGCTGGCTCGAAAAAAATGATGGTCAAACGTTGTTGCGCGAAGTCTTCGCGCTGCAGGCGCGCTTGCTCTGCTCCGCTCCTCTGTTCGGCTTCCTCGGCAGCTGCGGCTGCGGCTGCGGCTGCGGCTGCTGCTGCTTCTTCTTCTTCTGCTTCTTCTTCACGATCTTCTGCTTGCCCGAGTCCGACGAGGCGTCGTCCGACGTCGTGCTCTCGCAGAAGGCGTCGCGACGGCACGCTCGCGACATCCTCGTCGGCTTCGTGGCGCTCGTCTTCGCCCCGATGCCGACGCAGGTGGACGCCACCGCGCCGACACTGCGGAACTTGCGGCGCGGCTCGAGCTTCCGCTGCGGCAGATTGCGCGGCACGTGCTTGGACGTCGTCGACGCGGCCAGCAGCTTCAACGAGTCCGCCTCGATCGTCAGCAGGGACGAGCTTCTCGCGATCCTCGCGTCCTTGCCCCGTGAATTGAGATTCACCGCCCGCTGCCAGTCGAGTCTCGCGTTCTTCCTCCTGGAGGACGGTTTCTGCCCGTCCGTGCGCGCGGCCGCCTTCACGTGCGACGCGTTCCGCCGCGACTTCTTCCGCGCCTTCCTCGCGTCCTCCTTGTCCGTGTCGTAGGCGAGCGACTGCGTTTTCTTGGATTGCGCCCTGGAAAGACGTATTCAAATGTCCCATCCGTATCTTTTTTTTTTCTCCACGGGATTCCCGAAGGGAATCGATGCATGCGATGAAACAAGCAAATACTCCGACGTGTATCTTAACTACAACGAAACATGCAACGCGCATACTTTACGGACGCAGCGCGCGCGCGAAGTCGAGTATATCGAGAGCTCACTTTAGCGTGACCTCGCCGTCCGTGGGATAGTGCATCAGAGCGTGTCTGGAGACACCCCAGCTCAGCGGCGTCCTAACGAATGCGTCGGCCAGACGTTCCGCGTCGTTGCTCTCGGCGACGCTGGTCGACACGCCCGTCCAAATCTGCCGTCTCAACGACGTTAACTTGATTCTCACCTCTCGGCTTGTCGACGACACCGGCGACGGATTTCTCAGCGTTCTGGAAAATATGAATCGACTGCGTGATTTTACGAGTAAACGCATCATTTAGGATGGACGCTATCGCTCCAATTAATCGTGATTATCATTTTATACTGAAAAAAATTCTGGTTAAAAACGGGTGCATCAGAAAATCTTGTAAGCGTGATCAAATATTCTCGTTCATAAATAGAACTCAATACTTTATAACTAATCATGATTATCATTTGTAGGGTGACAACACTGACAATCAGGCAATTGAAGCTGAATAGTTATATCGTGATATCAAATTATGCGCGTATATTATTGAAGTTATATACTTAAATGTAAAAAAAATCTTCATTAATAATTTAACGGTATACGTACACAAAATAACAATCAGAAAATCGCTGAAAATTCATTTTGCATTAAATGTTAATAAAAATGACGGATTACTTCCGCAGAATAGTATTTAATTTAATTTAATTCTTATTTTATTTCGTCGTTACAAAATCACGATTATCATTTATAGGATGATTAATTGGAACGATAACGTCCATCCTAAACAATGCGGTCCTCTTTAATTTGCAAAGCACTCGCAACAATAAGAAAAATATGATATCACGATGGAGGTAGAAGTTTCCAACTATTAAGAATTTTTCCCATCTATCTTTTTAGTGGAGTGGAATAATTGACTTGTACCGAAGACATCGCGGCCGTTGGCATGTCTTCCGGTGATCCTTGTGCGGTAATAACTCTCCGAAAGACACGCTGCGGGGTCTCACGATTTCCGGTAAGATCAACGTCTTTTCTTGTCGCTCTTCTTTCTCGGCCGTCTCCCTCTCCGAGAGCTCGATTACCTCCTCGCGATATTCTTGCGTGTTTCTCCACACAACTGTAAGACACGTATGCACGATATAACACATCGCCGATATAGATATTCACTTCGATATTGTCAGACGTACCGTCGTATTCTCTGCCCTCGCTTCTGACGAAACTCTCATCGGCCGAATCGGTCAGGTCGCACAAATCGCTACCTGGATCCGTGGTCGGCAGGTCCATCACCGCCCGTCGCGCCTGTCGACAACGTGCGATTTAGCGAGAATATTCTAGTCAATTGTTAACTTCGGGATAAATACCAGATTTCTCCTGCGCTCCAAATAAATCCTTCCCGCGACGTCTCTTCGTGCTCTCCTTCTGTAAAGACCGACGCTTCTCGGCGGGACGAAGGTCGGCGACGGTGGTGGCACGCAGAGATACCGGCGGCGGCTCGCCAGGAACTCTCCGCCCTCGCTGGACCACGCAGCGTCCATGTACTCGGCCCTATCGTCTTCCGATGAGAAACTCTCCTGTGAGATGTCTCCCTCGTTGCTAGAAAACGTCGATAATTCATATAATTACTGAAAGATTAACATAAACATAGAAAATTAACATACGAATTACTGGAAAAAGTATACCTCGAATAATCAGTCAAATCGATATTGGTAGGCTCGTCAGCATTGGATCCCTCCTTCGTTAATCTGGCTATTATCTTATTTCGGAGTCTCTCCTATTGGGACATATTGATTTCATTGCTTATATAAAGATAAGGCGAATTAAGCGAAAAATAAAATCGCCATTCGAATACCACACAGAAAAAACATTAATTCAAAATACATTATTTAATTAATTCAAATTTAAAATACATAACATTGTTATATATAAGCAAGAATATAAAATCTTCTTTAAAGAATTTATATAAAACATTATAATCTTAAACAGAAACAAAATTTCTTTATGTGAGCAAGTTCGTGTCTGTTTAAGATTATCAAATTCTTTAAAGAAGATTTTATATTCTTGCTTATATATAACAATATTGTTATAGATTTAAAACTAATGTTCTTTCTGTGCATCGTTTCTTTTTCCGAGGTAGTGCAGGAAATGTGATCGAAATACTGATCGGCGTTACCTTCATGGGATCTTGATCGTAAAAATCGAGCAGGGTCTCGCAGAACGCCTTGCCGATCTGCTCGTAGTCCTGAATAGAAAAATGTGTCCCGCATCTCGAGCCGATCTTGGAGCCGCCCATGGAAGCCTCCATGGTGTAACTGTTCTGCACGCCCATCGACCATACGACCACTCTGCCCGTGCCCTCTTTCCCCTTTTCGACGTGAAACTTGCAATTCTCGAAGGAGAACTGGAATCGCAGAATCAGAGAATGAAACTGCTAATGTATTCCCATGAATGTGCGCTTACGTTTACCTTATCGGCTGCGTTTTTGTGAAGCATCAGCGGAAACACCTGTTCCGACAGCCTCCCGTTACATCCGGTCCTCTTGCTCTCGCAACCGTAGGCGAATATGTTGTGCTTCCTCGAGTGAGCGTGGAGATCGCAGTAAATCGCCACCCCGCACTCCTCGAGGAGCCTCCGGATCATCAGCTTCGTATGCCAGACGGACGGATAGCTCTCTCGCATCACGGTCCTGTACTGCCGATTCAGATCCTTCCCGGACAGGGAGCACCGATTGTTGCCCACTATGACGCCGTCCGGGTTTAGCATCGGCACCAGCTTGAAGACGAATCTCTCTCTGAGTTCCTACGACAAAACCGCGTGACGTTAGGTCAATCGTTACACTAGGAAAAAAAATTGAGTATTTCCAGCCATTAGTTGAGGTGTTTTTTAACAGCAGCCAAATATCTTGTTTAAATCCTGGAGGGCACACATATTTTTGGACTCAAAGCGTTTTGTTCTCTAAATGATTTAATAGAATATAAGCAAATAACATATTTGTTTATAGTGACTGAACAATTTTATTTTAACCAAAATGTTATGTCGTTCCGACACAATTTTGTTTCACAGAGCAATTTCATATTTTTCCCAGTGTAGGCCTCACGGCGTTTCGTTTCAATAACGATATTTCGCGATAAATCGCGCTCGCGCAGCCGACATTTCTATCTCGGATCTTGAATGTTGCGGACCGATGCTCATCTAGAGTTGCGAAAGCGCGTCTTACTCTAGCCCGGTTCGTATCGCCGGTGAGGAAGTCGATGATGCCCTTCATCGTCCAGCTCGACGGCGTCTCGCCGGGATGCACCCGGGCCGTGATAACGACGCCCCGCTTCCTGCGGGGCGCCTCCTCGTCGTGGGTCGGCGCGGTGATCGTCAGGTAATACACGCCGTTTCCGGCGAGGCTGCGGCACAGCAGGCGCAGCTTGGCGAACCTCGTCTTCGTGGGGTCGGCCACGATCTTGCCGAGATATTCCTGGAGCATGTTTATGCGAGCAATTAGAGACCCGGGGAGGAGGGGACGCGCCGAGATTTAATCTACCGACCGGAATGCGTAATAAATAAATACAATCGCCGTGACTGAGAATCGTTCTGAGATGGTAATCGTGATAGGAGGCGAGGCAGAATGCGAAACAAATACCGCTTTGTTCCGCGAGCATTTGTGGGAACATTCCGCGCAGTAATTACTGAAAGCAATCCTAATTTATTCGCGTCGCTTTCTTGAACGATAGGAAAACGAGATTTGACGGAAATGAAGCGAAATACCAGCGTTACTTTCAGTCATAATTATTTTATAGGGTACATCAGGACAATTTGAATAGCGGGGAAAATTGGATAATAGTAAGCATTTGCGCAAATATATAAGGAAAACACGGGATACCATGTTTTATGTTTGAAGTTGGGAACAATGAGGATACTGTGGTCTGTATGTTCGTATAAATTTCCTTATATTTACGCAAATGGTTACTATTATCCAATTTTCCCCGCTATTCAAATTATCCCGGTGTACCCTATTATATATTTTTTTCACAGAATTGCACAGCGATTTTTAAAATTTTTTAATTATGATTGTTTTACCTGAAGATCAGTATAAGTATACGGATAACAATGCGCTAAATAAACGATGTCACGATCATGAGGGAACGAGATGTTGAACGTCAGCGTATGTTTCTCCTTTTCTTCATCGCTTCTGTAATCATTCCTATTTTTGCTATTTTTCTTATCGCGTCGAGGGGTTGTTATTGAACTAAAGAATTTTCTTACGATGAGTCGTTATTTCGGTAATACGTGATATTGTCGCCGCATCTTCTCCATCCTACAGATCGGGTTCGAGCGTCCTCGGTGGAGTAAAGAAGGGGCTTGAGGCCTTCGTTGTAAAGGCTCTCTTCTTTGCACATATTTACGATTGAAAACCTGCAATCGTAACCGTATATTTTTTAGAGAGTGATCATCGGATCATCAGGCGGTTTTTAATTCTCAAAATTAAAGAAAATTAAGACACTCTGATTAAAAAGTCTAAAATATACAAAAAAGTTTAATAAAAATACAAGCTTCTTATATCTTAATCATACACTGAGAGACAAATATAATTATTTTTGAATCCAATCATAATTTTCGAATATTTCTAATTTTAAAACGAAATACGATTAACTTAACTAGCTAAGTATATGTATCATTATGTTAATCATAATTATCATTAGAAATATTCGAAAATTGTGGTTGGATTCAAAAGTAACTACATTTTTCTTTCAGTGTATGTTCTTTAAATCTGAATAAAATTTATTTTTTTAATTTTCCGATTTATTGAAAAATGCAATTAATTAGTTTCCCCATCGGTCGGTCATACCTATACGTGATTCGGCTTCTCGTATTGGATACTCTGAAGTAATACCACTGCGTATGCCGCTGCGTGTAGAGATCTCTTCTCAAGTAAAGCTGGTAATATGTGTCGGTTATTTTCACCACCTTGCCGAGGTTTCCGCACTCGAATCGCGACTCAAACCGTAAGTCCGTGCTATCGTCCTTCGGCCGGGACGCTTCGGTGACGAAGAAGATATCGTTCCCGTTGGCGCAGGCGGTCGACTCCCCGGGGAACGCCGCGGTTAACGCCGTGCTACCGCCCACACAAGATCGGCTAAACTGCAGTGATAACAAACCCCGGTCCTTAAAAGTCCAAATTCTCAAACGGAAGATTTTTTTATTTCACGTGATTTCGCGCTTTAACTCCAGCAAACTTGAATCGATCAGGCGCGTCGCTTTCGAAGTGTAAGAAAGAATTGGATTATATCGCGACTTACGTAATTAGTAACGTTAGTTGGACAGTAACGGAATATCACCGTTCCAAGCTCGTCGCCAATCGGCTTCGGTCTCGGTTCCTTTCCGGTCGAAAGATAGAAGGCTTCCGCCGTGGCGGGGTTGTATTCTATGTGACGAATTCTTTCTGGGATCACCTGAAAGATCGTCATCTCGGTTAATTTATATAATTACTCAATTAGCTTAACCCACGAACGGTATGGAATAAATTAATGACTTTATGTATCTCCGAAAGAAACTCAAAAGCATTTTCTATCAAAATCGTAATTCATGCGAGAGCATGTAACATTATATACGGTGAATTATACGCGACACGCGGTATTTTGTCTTTAGAAGAAGGCCGCTTATGATCTCGAAGATAAATTACGGAAGAAGTGAAACAAAAAACGTGCAGGTGCGTTAATTTTCACCTGGCACTCGGTCGGCCACCTGGCCGCTTCCTGGATGCTTCCATCGACGATGCAACGCGCATCGAGTACCGCGCGAAGGGCCTCCTTCGAGTACCGATGCCTGGAAAGCCCCAAAGGTATCGCGAATAGCGCCGACTCCGCGTCTCGTCTCAGAGCCGAGGTCTCGTAGCGTTCCAGTTGAGGCACTTGCAAATCCTGCGGTGTTAGATCAGAGAGAATGCCGCCTGCGTTGTGAAGAGAAAGAAAAAAATCTGTTCCCGTCATTATTGTCGAAATAAAATTATGTATTTTTTTTCTAAATATAATTTATCCTTATTTTACTTTATTTGTTAATAAGAAAAATAAATCCACAATTAATAATGTTCCGAATTTTGTTCGTTAAATTAATCGAAATGATATGCGGAAAAATTCAGAACTTTTTTCCATCGCATGTGGAATATTCTATGTTTTATTTATTGCATAAAATTGCATAAAATGTTAATAGAAAATGCAAGGGAATTTTATTTATCAACGAGCAGATACTATGGACGAGCATGCCGATCTGCAAATTAAATTATCCGCGGCACATTGCACGTCATAATGACAGGTTCGATAAATTGGCATCAAGTTTCGAGAGGATTAAACGCGATCGTATGTTGCACACGGTAGAAAATCGATGGTTGAGTACAATGTCCGAGGTTCGCGACCTCGCCTTGGATCATATATTGTTATGAACGTATCATGTGTTGCCTTCTCCATTTCGGAATCAATTTCATAATATGATATTATAATTTTGGCGTAAAAACCGCATTTCGAACAATAATCGGCGCATATTTCAATCTCATGAAGGCAAAGTGTAGAGAATTCAAAAAAATTATTATTAAACAATAAAATTCTATCTCGTATAATTATAAATGTCAAAATTTTATATTATTTATACATAAGAAATGATATAAAATTTTCACATTTATAATTATGACAACATTTTATATACATATATACATATTAAAATTTGCTTATTATAGAGAATTAATTTGTGTAGAATAAGCAGCCGATTTTACATCGTCCGCCACGTATTCTCGTACTGTTAAAGTTCACCTGGGATAGGTTGAACCGGAAACAGCATAGCCTGGAGCTCTCTCACTCTGCTGCTCGATACCGGCTTCATCATCTTTCGTTATCTCTCGTCCTCGGTCTCGTTCTCTTCGTTCTGCTCGTCGCGATCGTCAGCTTCGATGGCGAGCATCGGCGACGACCTTCCGCCCTTAGCATTCTCGTGCCAATCCGTGTAGTCCTCCCTCGTCGGCATTTCCTGCCCGAGGAGATACTTGACAATCGGATTCTTCATCCCCGCTCCCCCGGCAATTCACGTTCTCGTGATCCACATGTCGGGAAGCGAAATCACTTTTCGCGACAGAATGCGTCGGACGACTTTAAATCCCCAGCGCTTTAGATCTCAGACTCTTTTCTCTCACAATCACAGTTAATTAAGATAGACGCTATTTGCCTTATCGAAACGCAAATCTACGCGACTTTCGTTCTTCGACGCTCTTATCAGTGCGAAAAAAGTTTGTCCATTTTTCAGAGAGAAATATATATTAAGTACTTGGCTGCTCTATCAAAGCGTACCTTATAAATTCTGATTTTAAGTAGCAATGATTGCACGCGATTGAAATTAATTAGAAAACAGACCTTGAACAAAATTCGATTGCTTTAGAGCTTTAAGGAAACGTTACGGTATTTCTTTTTCTAATTTTTCCTGATGCATCAAGTCCCACTGACCGATCGAAGAGTCGTACTAATAATATAAATAAAATTGAATAAATCGGGAGATGTTGAGGGCGACGAAACGCGGTTCACCGAGATGCCGACGAGAGGGTGCAAATGATACTGGGAGATCCCAGACTTCAGGGTAAATTCAACCTGGCACACGCGAAGAGGAAACCTAGCCCGTTGCTGAAGACATCCAGTGAAACGTTCCCTGGATGATTGCCTGACAACCGTCGCGAATCGTGGGCGGAGCTACCCTCAGAACGATCGTTCGTTAACCGCTCCTCGCGGTTTCAGAAGGCCGCCGGCGCGGCTCATCGATATAATATCTCGTCGGTAACTCAACTCCGTTCTATTGACGTTTCCGAGGTAAGCAACGCTCGTGGAAAATTCGCCGATCGGAAATCGGCGGCGAGAGGACGTTTCGGAAATTAAGAAAATTCTTGGAATTTTAGACAGTGCGAGCTCCTCGCTGATTATGTTCTCCTGACACTTTGTCGATTTTTCGATATTTGTGAAATTTCTTGGAAATGGAGAAAATTCTTGGAAAGTGAGAAAATTCTTGGAATTTTTAAGTTGTTAAGTTTTCATGTACTTGGGGTATACTTCTTTCTTTTTTTAAACGATTTTTAACGATTTTTTACGTACGTTTATATCTTTTTATATCTTCTTTTGATTCAGACTCTCTGTTTTTCTTGTTATTTTTTCTTTATGCAAATGATTCGCCCCTTTTAACGTTTGGAACTTTTATATCTTCTATCATTATTAAACTTTAATATGCTTAAGGATTAATTTTTCAAAGATAGATAGATAGAAGAAATTGTAGCAGATAACGATCTAAAGGGTTGCTACTGTAAGATAGTGCCTACCTGGTCGTGCCGGGTTTTCCGGGTTATTGATCAATCAACGCGCGCTGAGGAGAACGGAACATTTTCAGTTTATATCTCGGAACCGATCGATGGGATTCCAATTGATAGGATTAGCTGGCAAGCTGCCGCCAGAAGTTCTATCGGACGCACACGCGACCGCCGACTTTTAACAGTCACGATAATGATGGTGCCATAAATTGCATACGAAACGAGCATAGTACAATTCTGAGATTCAACTGCCAGACTTTTCTCGCGCTCCAGTTCTTTGCACCTTTCGTTCGACCAATACATTCTTTCACGTGGCCTATTTATCAGTGAATTTTTTTTTAAACGCTTTATAAGTATTTATTTTTAAGAATCTTATAAATATTTTGTAAATATAATATTTACATGAATATTTATATCATTAGAATGTAATCTTCGTATTACCTCGATATTGTTATGTTACTATTTTTTGATATTGAAGAATCAAAACTTGAAAAAGCAATTTTGCATAATCATAATTCTATACACTTATATATAATTATAGTAATATGTCAATTATGTAATTGTCTCACGATATTAACTTTGATCTCCCGACGTGTGTTCGAAAGTGACATACGCTTATTTATTCCAGATAAGAGCAGTCGCAAGTCTGGTTTAAGAATAATTGTTGAGAAATATTATTTAACATGGGGCGCACCGTGACTGTCGCCGTTTGTACGTTGAATCAATGGGCGATGGACTTTGATGGGAATACCAGGAGGATTTTGCAGAGTATACAAGAAGCGAAGGACGCCGGTGCCACTTACAGGAGCGGACCTGAGCTAGAAATCAGGTAATTAAATCGCACGTGTGCTTGTTCATTCATAAAAATGTTAAAAAAGTATTATTGGCTGGTCGTTTATTTGAAGGAATATATCTTTCATGATGAGATAACGATATCTTTTTGTTATTACCAAATATAATTATTTATTATTACATTTCGTATATAATTTTTATTATTACAATTATGAAATAATAAAATTGTAATTTTGCTTTTATTATTTTTATTATTTGATATGTTATTTTATTTCGCACGTACATTTCGTTCGTCCAACAGTGGTTACAGCTGCGAGGACCACTTCTACGAATCAGACACGTTGCTCCATAGCTGGGAAGTTTTAGCGACCATTCTGAAATCCAGCGTTTGCGACGATATGCTGATAGACGTGGGTATGCCGGTGATGCACAAGAATGTAACGTACAACTGCAGGGTAGCCTTCTTGAATCGGCGGATTTTGCTGATCAGGCCGAAGATGCGACTCTGCGAGGACGGCAACTACAGGGAAACCAGATGGTTCTCTCCTTGGACGAAAGTAATGAAACGTCGAAATAACACCGCGATCGATCAAAGTGTGTGGCCTGGATATGCGCGATAATTCGTGATGTCTTATTGTGTTAGGAACGTACGGTCGAGGATTATTTCCTACCGCGAATGATATCGCAAGTCACCGGTCAAACTGTAGTGCCGTTCGGTGACGCAGTCATCGCGACGAGAGACACGTGCGTGGGTTTCGAAATATGTGAGGAACTTTGGCACCCATCCAGCAATCATATTCCGATGTCATTGGACGGCGTGGAAATCATCGCGAACGGTAATATTGTTATAGAATACAATTGATATTACAATTGATATTATAGTTGATTGTTTTCCGTTTTTTTCCCTTCTACTTATTACTTTTTTTATTCCTCTAACGAAACTTAAGACTATCAATTGTCAATTAAATCAATTAATATCAATTGTCAATTAAAATATATTAAAATATAATATAAGAGATCAAAGAATGAGATTAAATGAAAATTAATCTTATTCTCATTATATTCTCAGATTATAAGAGATTAAAGAATAAGATTAAATTTTATACAAAATTGCTTCTCTACTTTTTCTCATCATTTTTCTCCCAAAGGAAGCGGTTCATACTTTGAGTTACGTAAAGCCTATGTCACCGTGGATCTCGTTAAGTCAGCTACGTTTAAGGCCGGCGGTTGCTACATGTTCAGTAATTTGCGCGGATGCGACGGCGGCAGACTGTATTTCAACGGGGGCTCCAGCATCACGCTTAATGGCAACATATTAAATCGCGGACGGCAATTTGCCCTCGAAGACGTGGAAGTAACCGTTGCCACGTTCGATCTCGAGGATATAAGGTAAAGGATTCTGATCGTTCTGGATAGTAGATCAATCTTGAGGATTCTACCAAGTAGTATCAAGTATCAACATCTTAATGCTATTGTTTAGTTCAAGATAATTAGAGAACTGGAATATACAACTATCTAGGAAATAATATAAAATAAAAAATAATATAGCGCCGTGCTGTACTATCTTACTTTCTCCAGGAATTACCGAAACAGCATCAGATCGCGATCGCACGCGGCCGCTGCTTCAGCTAGTTATCCACGCGTGAAAATCGACTTCGCGCTCACACCAGAAAATCTCGTCTCGAATCCACCGGATCGACCGCTCGACGGAGTCCAGGATGTGTACGGCGACGAAGACGGACACTCAAGTCTCGTGTATCACACTGCGGAGGAAGAGATCGCGATGGCACCCGCGTGCTGGTTATGGGATTATCTGAGGTGCGCAGGGTTAAGATATTTATTTCTTATTCATCATAATAAAAACTGCTTAAATATATAATTCATTGCAAAATACTGGTGTATATATCGTGTCTATAATATTTAATGATATTGTGCGTTTATATGTATATTTTAGACGATCTTGCCAAGGTGGATTTTTCTTACCACTGAGCGGCGGCGTCGACTCGGCGTCTTCAGCGTGTATCGTATATTCGATGTGCGAAATGATCGTCGAATCGGTCGGTAGAGGAGGTAAGGCTCGGCTGCGCTATCCTCCCCCCTCAAATCACGGGAGTTTCTTTCAAATTTCGGAAATTGTATTTCGTGTTCAGACACACAGGTCTTAGCGGATATCAGGAAGATCGTCGGCGACTGCGAATACGTACCGGTAGATCCGAAGCAATTGTGCAACACCATCTTGGTCACGTGTTATATGGGAACGGAGAACTCGTCGGCGGAGACCAAGGCCCGAGCGGCCGAGTTGGCCAGTCAAATAGGGTCTTATCATCACGGGATAGTCATAGATACTGCGATATCCGCAATTTTAGGGATCTTCCAACAGGTTACTCAGCTGACACCGAGATTCAAAGTACAGGGTGGTTCGCCTAGAGAGAATCTGGCCTTACAAAATGTACAGGTACGTACGTGCTCTTTGATCCAAATGGAACTAACATCTTAATTAACAAATTACATGTCTCTCTACTACTTTACTTTCAGGCTCGGTTACGAATGGTGATCGCTTACTTATTCGCTCAATTAATGTTATGGGTCAGAGGCCGTCCAGGCGGCCTCTTGGTATTGGGGAGCGGTAACGTAGACGAGGCCTTACGCGGTTACCTCACTAAATACGATTGTAGCAGCGCCGACATCAATCCCATTGGTGGCATAGCAAAGAATGATTTAAAAAAGTTTCTCCTGTATTTTAGGTTTGTATATAAATGATGATATATATAGCGATTTTTAATATCAGTACTCAAATTCAAAAACAAAAACAAGAAAAGAAGGTCTTAAGATTATCTTAAAATATTTAATAATTTTATTTTCATATAATTATTTTCATATAAGAGAATCTATTACGATGTCAAGTAAAACTCAAGATAGTAAAAATTATACCCCGCATTTGAATTTCAGACGTAAACACGGAATATCCGCTTTAAACAATATCCTGGAGGCGCCACCCACTGCGGAATTGGAACCGCTGCAAGCGGGACAGCTTGCGCAATTGGACGAAGTCGACATGGGTATGACCTACAAAGAATTGTCAGTTTTTGGACGATTAAGGAAACAAAATAATGCTGGGCCTTTTACAATGTTCTGCAGACTTGTACACGTGTGGGATCATTGTACCCCAAAAGAAGTGAGCGTGTGCTCCTCAAGCAAGATTCTAATCCAGCCATCTAGTTTCTCTTTAAGTGAATAAAAAAAAAAACTTTATTTCAGATTGCCGATAAAGTAAAACACTTTTATAGATGTTACGCTATAAATCGACATAAGATGACGATATTGACTCCGTCTTGCCACGCGGAGACGTACAGCCCCGACGACAATCGATTCGATCACCGTCCCTTCCTCTATAACCACTCGTGGAAGTGGCAATTCGCGGCAATCGACGAACAGGTGAGAATTATGCAGGAGAAAGTCGACGCTCCCCTTGCCTCGAGTTCCAAAGCGTCGGAATGCGAGAGGAAACGCCGAGCGACTGAAGTAACACCGCGATTAGGAAGCTCGTACGAAAATGCGACGCGTTCTGGAAAGAAGTCTCGCATGCCGCGTGGAATTTGGCGTGTCGCGCGCAGAATGGCTCGTAGAGTCTGAACTTTCCTGTCAACAGGGATTTTCTCGTCGAGATCAATTCGTCTCTGCGACGAGAGCCAACCGGATGAATTTATTAGACAGTATGTTAAAAGATTTCTGAATGTTTCGAGCATAAATGTTAACAAGCAAATAGTTAATGCGCACATTTACACGGCAATTAGCGTAGAAAATACGGTAACGACACGCTTTATTATTCTTTTTTTTATAAATTTATGTTCAAGATTGTTCCTTTCAGGTGAAACGACTCAGCAGCGAAGAGAAGCCGTCCAGACAGCATAAGAATGCTCCAAAAGTGCCTGCCAAGCCCAGATACATGCCGTTCAGCTCCGTGATCAGTAGTGAGTAAACAAAATAAAGTGCGCGCTTTAACGAAGCACATCGAGCACACAACGCATTTACGGCCGATGAAATCATCAAAATATTCGGCGAAAGCACCCACCGAAAAATCCACTCCTTCCCGGAGCTGCACGCAGGCCGGATCAAAATGACCGGCCTCGAAATTTCGTGCGCACCTATACCGCCGCGCTTCTCGCCGCTTTGATCGAGGAGTCATCACCGGCATCATTCTCTGTTGCAGATAAAACGCATCCTGGAGTAGTAGTTTAAACCGTAGCCGTAGCACTCTCTTATCATTTTGACATTGCAGCGCTGCGATTGATGGCTGCGGCGGTGTTTCGCTCTTTCAGTTGTCGTGGACACTTTGTTCGCCATTGGCGTTAATATTTAGGGCTTCTCCCCGAGGGAGCAGCAGCGAACGATATATTATGAATTTTTAATATGCGAAAAAAGTTAATCTATTAATAAAGAGTATGATATGAAGATTCTCATGTGTAAATCCTCTTATTTCGATATCGATACTTCCCAGATTTAATTTAATAATAAAAAATCCCTGAAATAAAACAAAATCTGACGTTTTAAGCAAGTAGTTGCAATTACGTTATATTGGATATAAAACTACGAAAACTCGTAATTTTTAATCCAAAATTTTACTTGAAAAACTTTGCTTTTAAAAAATTTGAATATACGTTGAACACCAAGTTGAATATAATAAAGTCGTGAAAAAAAATAGCAGAACAGTTTCAGGAACGTGCGACCTATTTAGCATGTAATGTTAAGATGTTTAGATATTACACAAGAGTAACGCGAGGTATGAATAATTGTTAAAGCGCGCGATGATCGATCTCGAAATATCAAACAGGTACTTATGTGCGGAGTGCATACATAATATTAATTTTTATTATCTCTTGCAAACATATAAGAGCGCGTAACCACGTTTTACCGTTAGCTACAATTAATAACGTTAGCGTTCTCTAATAAGTAGACACCAATGTCCGGATAACGCAGTCGCGCTCTAATAGAATTTACAAAATCGCCAACGACACGACACAGCACGTGGAACGGACGTTAAGCCCGTCCATTTTAGCTGCACTTTCCACATTCTCCTCTCTAAAGCTCCAATATATTTTGTCTATAAAATGCCGAAAGCATAGCTAAAGGCTGTGGTACATGCCGTACAGATCCGCATGCATACTCCCTTACGAACAATAATATCCACGCATACCATCACACGCTCGGTTTGCAATCGCACGTTAATAGCTTTACAGTGTAGAGTTTGCTGAATCCAGAAGGGAAAAGTATTTTATCCCGCTGCATAGAAATGTTCTCTACACTCTACGCTGCTTAAAGTTCGTTCGTGTAAATCATTTTGACGTTTTACGAAAATATATATTTATATTTGTGAAAAATCGTAAAACGAAGAGATTTTTTTTAAAACACTCTATAGGATGATTATACATTGAGAGAAAAATATAGTTACTTTTGGCCACAACCATAATTTTATAATCTTTCTAACAATAAATATTATTAACTTAACTATATGCATCGTTATGTTAACCATAATTATCGTTAGAAATATTATAAAATTGTGGTTGAGGCCAAAAGTAACTGTATTTTTCTCTCAGTGTACAAAATAATCAGTAACTATTAGATGAAATATCTTTATCCCAATAGATTGAGCAACGTGCACACCAGCTGTTTCCCAGTCAGACGCTTCGTCTTTCGTGTGCTCTGCAGCAAGAAGATCGCTTCTGCAACCGGACAATCTGATAAATATTATACAGATTGATTCTTAATTATACGCCAATACTTCAATCAGCAAATACAGATTGTATTTCGAAATGCAATTCGAAATTATATAATATAATTAAAACATTCATATATATTACAATTGTAATACGTCATTTCGAATGACACTTTGGAATATCTAATAATAATTATCTTATCTCCGCTAACTTATTACAGCTTCGAGGGTAAAGCCTAAACGATCTACACTCATATATTATTCGTTCTCTTATTTTCATCTCTGGATTGAAGTATTTATTCATAATTAAGAAGCACCCTGCAATGGGCTGTATATTCTGCATATGTAGAACTATCTATAATATTAATTTTAAAATCAATAATTAAATTTATCATTCAGCGCATGTAATGATAATATAATAATGATATAATAAAAATAATAATAATAAAATAAAATATAATAATGACGGATTATCAGCTAGAGATGGAAAGTTGAAACGCCTCAGAAAATCAATAGCGTTTGCAAATGCCGAAGTAACAACGGAACAAAAGGGGTGATGATAATTATGTTGATAAAATCGATTGTGTCAAATCGATAAATTTGTCGAAGACGTATAGCTAAGTGCTATTATTTGCGACAATACTGAGCGTAAATTAAATAGTAATGGAAACGTAGATAGCATTATTATTTAAAAATATTATGTTAAAATAATAATAATAATAATAATAAAATGATGATGATACGCAACGTATTAACTTGTGTGATTCACAGTGCGCGACAAGTACTGTTATCCTCGAGTATTTTGCTCCAAGATGCAAGTACAGGAAAACCGTGCTGGGTCCCCCTCCCTTCCCTCCAGTCCTCGCGCGTTCGCTGTACAAGTACATTTACTGTCGTAAAGCAAGATACTGACGATCGCGGACTAACCGGTACCCGTTTCCGCCGCCGTAATGAAGAGACTATTTACAATAGGTATGAGCGTCTCACGGCGGGGGGGCATCAACGCCCCGGCGCCGAGGCAACCGCGCGAGCTTGAGAACGAATATATGAATATATATATGAGAATTAAATTAGATATCAGTAGAGTCTGTCTAGAGTCCTATACGGCGTATTTACATCATTCGATTGAGATTAATCAAAATCCTCTCAGCGCGTCAATCGTCGGGCGGGCGCGCGTTTCGTACGAGCCAAGGAGGATGACGGATTTAGATTGAATTAGTTTAATCTTAAATCTAAGCAAATTTTACAAATTGAAGAGAAGATGTCATCTTCGGTTGGGCTGGATTTTAATAATAACATTCATGCGTAAATTTTGTATAAGTTGTTCGACTTGGCAAACTGCGCGCCGATTGTAACAAGTGAATTTCCCTGCATTCTTAACTATATAATACAATTGTAATTTTTAGCGTGCAAAGTACGTTTTAAACTATAATGTTAATAAAAGAAGAAGAAATAGAGCAAATTCCTTTGTTTAACCATCATCAAATTCCGCAGATTTACAATCCACGTTTCTTGTGACGAATCACAAATAATATATATTATTATGTTCAATTTCCTAAAAATTCATGTTCTAAAATAAAATAGGTGATACATGGGGGACAACATTTACGAAGCGCTTTATACCTACTCACGCTCGTCCGAAAGTTCAAGGACTGTGCTTTCGAGGTCGTGTTCGCCGACGCGGCCCATTTTAACCCTTTGACAAGCGCATTTCGAGCCACGTGTATGCCAGCGTAAATAAGCCTATGTACATATATACATCCGATACTCTATAATAAAATATGTGACCTATAGTACAAATAAATACAAAAGAAATAAATTCTGAAGTAATGAAGATAGCCTTATTGTTTAAGGATACAATTCTACGCCACGCCAACGAACGTGACGTAGAGACGGAAGCCGGCAGGCGGATAAAAAAAAAAATATTGCGTAAAACAAAAAGAAGAAAGAAAGAGTTGTGCGTCGCGACCGCCGCGTTTCAAAGGGTTAAGCTTCTGGTCCCGAGAGATTAGCTCGCGCCGCTCGCCGATCGACCGTCTTTGAGCACCCCAGGTTTCAGAACTCGCGAGCCGCATTACTTTCCCGCAGCGGACGAGAAGAAATTCGCGACGGAAGAAATCCAGCGGAATACGTCGGTCGCCCGATCCAAGTACTGCCACCTCAGAATTGCACGAAATCCCGTTTTGTGTATGTATGTGTATGTATGTACGTGTGCATGTGTATACGACGATGCGTGCCTTTCTCCTACCCTTACCTACCCTTCTACCCGACCCTAAAAGAAGAAGAAGAAGAAGAAAACCACAAGCGTAAGAGAGCGGAAAAGCGAAATCCGGTGCGTGGAGGAATGAGTGGATTGTCTTGTTACTCTTATCATATCACAGATTACCCAAAGTGCACTTCGGTTGGGAACTTACTACAAGAGTACTGTATATATGTATGTATGTATGTATATAATAATGTATACACCACCGGCGTTTATAGAAAAATCATAAAAAGTGAGGATAATGAAAACGGAAGTCTTTATCTAAAAAAAAAAACACGATACCGGTTCACTGTAGCAAATATCAACTTGGAACATCTCCCTCGAAGCCGAGGGTTGACTTTAAAATCGAATCTCGATGATAAAATCGTCGATCGCATTAATACGGCACGGGAGAGCGTTCGTTTTAATTATCCCTCAACGATTATCCCGTTAATGAAACGTCGGTAGCGCCGAGCACTATTTCTACGATGGTACGGCGCGGAGTCACCCTTGATCCCTTCGATTCCGGTGCCCCGATCGATCGAGGACAATGGGGACTTCAGGACGAAGGCCGCGATCGAAGGAACCCCTGGCGATCGCGACGTCAAAAACCCCATCTCGCCCATCGAGTCGAAAAGCAACGTAACTCGCCGTGCATCTCTGAGAAAAAAAAAAGTCTTCCGTGTGATCGCACTCTTCTCCCGCCTCGGCACGCTCGCCGAGGACGATCGACATTCCTGAAACGTTCTATCCGAGTCTTTGGGTCTGCTCGATGTCGCGCGCGCCTCTGGTCCGCGATATTATTATTTATCCCCTAAGTTCTACATTTGCGTTGTGTAATGCATGTGTGAGTGTGTGTGTGTGTACGTGTCTGTGTGTGCATACACGCGTCTGCGTCCCATGCATCCTCTTAATCCATTATCAGTTCTAGGATTCTTTAATTAAATTAATCTGTTACATAGCTAAAAATATAACTACAAGAAGAAACGCTCTGAAAACATTTAAGAAAGAAATTCGAGACATTGTCCCCCCGATAAAATGGATAGAAGCGAGAGTTTATAACGTCACAATGCGCAAGTTGACATTTCTTCACCTGGCAGAACGACCGTTGGAGTTTGAGAGTCCGACGCGTTGCCATCGAAATTCCAAAGCGCATTATTAATGAAGCTTCACTTGATAAAGCAGCACTTTGTGTCAACTAACGCTACGACAGTACTTCTCTTCGAAAATGTTATCTTTCTTTTTCGTAAAGCGGTAATCTCTTTCTTACCGAACCGGGAAGAAGGATACAATGATGCGCAGGCTTAACGTATTTAATCGTACGTTTCCATATATCGCCGAGAAGCTGTAAGAGAAATACCGCGACTTTGCACGAAGATCTTCGCTTACTCTTACTCTCTTTTCGCCTCTTCCCGTCCTCGGTCCTCTGCTTCCTCTACCCGTGAATTTAAGGCGGCAGGAACCAATTGTTCATCTGATCCCTCAATCGGGTCCTGTCGCCGGACTTGGATGTTTATTCCAGTGTCACCGCAATGGGAGCCACTTGCAGGTACTTTACGCGCGAAATGTCACTCCCTTCGTCAACCCGATTGAAGAACGAACATGCGTAATCAATTTCTCTTTCTCTCGCTGTTTCTCTCTTTTTCTATTTCCCTCTCTCTCTCTCTCGCCCGGACTCTCGTCCTCGACGGATTTAGAAGCTGGTCGTAGACTGTTGATGTGCCGGGTCGCCGCTTTTCGAGGCCGTCTCTCGTCGCTCCGCGAGGCCGCAGCTGTCCGTATTCCGCGAGTCCCGTTGTAACAGGCCACCCTGAAGAGTTACATCAACAAGAACAATTTCGAGTTCTTGTATACCGCGCTGTGTATTTTGTTTTCGTTCGAGTATCGAAGCCTCCCTATATTAGACCGTCGATTAATATCAACGCGCTACTTATCTGCTATCTATACGAGTCTCAAACATTTAATATCGTTTTCTTTTATGATTTACGCGGAGTCTGTGCCCACCTGGAGCAACATATTAGCGAAGTTACTATTGGTGAACTTGAAGTGCCGCTTGTCGTAGAACTTCAGTAACGCCGGACTATACGGATGCTGCTCCTTCAGGTGAAGATAATGCACCTCCGGTTCGTGCGTCGTATGTCCGCATTCCTCGCAAACGTACATCTATCGAACATGTCGGACAACAAATTAAAATATATCCACATAAATCTATAAAATGAAATCGAAATCATAAAAAACATTTTACAATAATCCTTACAAAATATCGTTTCAATGTTGTAATGCTAAATTCATTAAAAAAGAGAAAGGAAATTTACTCGCGCTTTTTTTCTTCAAGACATCTTCTATGAATGACTTACCTTAGCGCGTCTTTCCTTATACGCGTACTGATGTTGAACGCCGTGGACCTTCTGGCCGTGACTCTCCAGCGAGCACCGTTGCGTGAAACTCTTCTCGCAGAGGAAGCACTTGTACGGTCGCACTCCTGTGTGCGTCCGCGTATGCCTCTTGAGATCGAACGTGTCGTTGAAGCCCTTCCCGCAGAATGTACACAAGTAACGCTTCACGTCACTGTGACACTTCATATGACGATTGAGGAGCCGCTGAAGGCTGAAGTTCTTGCTGCAGACGCGGCAGGTGAAGCGATTAGGATCGTCGTCCTATTGAGCAAAGAATCAAAGAGTAACTACGCTGTAGAGTAACGACTCTAAAACGTAATCTTACGACATCGGGTTAGCAATTCGATACGATGGATTAGTTATGTCACAGCGGTAATGACAATTGCGCACATCCTAATGCAATCCTTTGCAAAGCAGCGTTACCTTGCCAGGCGGAGTGCGATTAGTTCTTTCTTCATCCCGAGTAGTTGTCGCCTGCCTCTGACCTTCGACAGCTAGAGGATTCTTTATGCCATGACCACCATTAACAAATTCTAGCTGACAATCGCTCGGTAAACCCAGCTACGAACCGAGGAGAAAACACGTTAACTCTCACTGTGTTTTTTGTCACGATCAGAAAATCACATCGGATGAACCACTCAAATTGACTGAGCATTGCATAATATGTGCGAGAGTGGGAATTAACAATCCACTCCTCATCATCTACACATGTATTCGATCTCACGATTTGGAACCGATCTACAAGCTTGCTCGAACAATTCGACCAAATCGAACGCTTCGAGGAACTCGTGGACGTATCGTTACGTGAACGACACGATCCTGAAGTGTCGCCAGCTCGATCCCGCTTCCGGGCGGTAAATATTACGAAGAGATATGCTTTTGCCTGGATCAATTTGGGTCGCTTACCCTTTGTTGAAGTACACCGACCCGTTGCGAGAGCGGCGGTTCGCCTACCGATCCAGCAGCTTGAGCCGCGACAGTGGTGGGTGACACAACTGGACTATGCGCGTGTTCTCCCAGGCCGCATGACGGTGAAGTGCCGGACGAGGCGCCATCCAGGGAACAGCTCGCAGTGCCGGGGCTGGGTAAGCTTCCGCCTACGCTGCTACCGGAGTCTATCTCTAAACCTTCGAGAGTAAGGACGCGTTAAATAAACCGAGCTATTAAATCTAAGTCCTAGATTAATAAATAATTAATAAAAATAAAAATAATAAATTAATAAAAAATCTACCATTAGGGAAAAGTTGTATCAGTTTATACAGCTTTTTTTAAATACTTTAAATACTTTGATATACGTCTCAAACTTAATATAAAAAAAATTTAATTAATATAAATTTTAAAAAATAAGATATTAACTGTATAAACTTCTTTGTAGAAACACAGTTAATTCGGTAATAATTAAAATATTATCTATTTGTATAAACTTCTATGTTAAAACGTTAATTCGGTAATAATTATATAAGAACAATCGTGATAATTTACCACTATTAAAATTCAATCCGGGGCTCAGAAGACTCTGATGCTGTTGCTGTTGCTGCTGTTGGTGCGGCGACGTAGCCTGTTGCTTCTGCTGCTGCAGCTGCACCTGAATTTGCAGTTGCTGCTCTTGCTGGTGCTGGTGATTCTGATTGACGTGCAACCCGAGCTCCGAACGTTCCTTTTGAAGCGACTGATAGCTCGTGTCACCGGCCGCGTAGCTCAAACCCGCGAGCTTGGATGCGTTGAAATGTTGCGGTGTCGTGTAGTGTCTGAGAAAAAGGGCACATCTATCATTAACACGTTATTCTATCCCGCGATTGAAATCCACGATCGGCATTCAAACTCGACCACGATTACGATTACGACGAAAGCAAATGCACGGCGAATGTACGGAGTACGTGTTAGTTAATCGACAAGCGCGAGTATTTCTCACGATAGTCGAGCGTGAGCTCACCTCGTGTCAAAGCCTCTGGTCAAGGCCATGCTGTGCTCGGGGAAAGGATCGACGCTAGGCTCGACGGGAGTGGTCATTTGACCGGCATCCTGGCCGATTCCGCTGCTACCGGTCGACGCAGGCGAGTGTAGCGATTCCTCCAGAAGATCGCTGCCGCCATCCTCGGTCTGCAACCTGGGCAAGAGGAGATCCGCCTCGCTGAGAGTCTCGAGGAGCGCCGTGTGATCGGACGGCGAGTTGAAGGTCAGGGTTGCCGCGGTGAACTGAAGCGGGTCCACCACCATGGTACCGGTCACCATGTCCACCATCATACCCGTATCGGTGACGTCGTACCCCCCATATTGGGCGGATAGCAGATCGTTGGCCTGAATTTTGTAGCCCCCGAGCTCCTCTTCCTCTTCCTTGAACGTCAGACCGTAGGACGCACAAACGTTCGCGCAGACATTCTGAAGGAGAGAGTACTGCTTGCCTTCCTGCGCGTTGTACTGCGCGTGCTGAGAATTGTCCTGCTGACCGGTGTCGCATTCGATCCCGACGGCCGTCAATGGCGTGAGATACGCGTTTCCTGAAACAACGGCATGGATAGTTAAAGATTGTCTTGAAAAATTAAGGATTTTTAACATAGCTTTTAACAAGCTTATGTGCATACATGTTCTTTAGACTTACTGAAAATCATATTCCGTAATAATTTGTGTTACAGAGCTCAGATTTTATCGTGATAATTTCATTATCTTAAGTATGGATATGGTTGTGCGTACAATGGAATAACGTCTTAGATTTGTTAATTTGATGATATTCCAATTTCCAAATTTGCAGCGTTTGCATCATAAAGGTCAGAGCTTCCGAAGACAGATGTCAAAATAATTTAATTTTTTAAAGCACGATATAAAATCTTGTAATGATAATAGCAAATATAAAAGTAAATGAAAAGGCAAAATATGAAAATGTAATAGCAACAAAAAATGCAATACGAGATAACTCGAATCATGATACGTCGAAAGGTGGGACGTACAATTACGATTTCGTAAGAAGACATAAATAAAAGATTTACTGAACCGCACGTTGAACAATCAAATCAGAACTGATCACGATCGGCCACAATTCCGCATGAAATTATTTCAAGAGAAAACGTAAACAATATTTCAATCTATTGACACATCTTACCTTGTTGTCGATTTTGATGACTAGATAAATATTTTCAACTGACAACGAGTTTCAATGAGTTCAAATGTACAATTTGAAATGATCCGGTGAGTACCACCGTAGAAATTATATTATAATAAATTGTAAATTATAATAAACAAGAAATTTTTTTTCGAATCAAAAGCCGAAAACTGTTACGTCTTTTTCTGATATAAGAGAGACGAGTAAAAGTGAGAGAAATGAAGGTGACATGTACCTTGAGAGCTGTTGTACTGATTGGCGAAGTTGGCGAGGTTGTTCCCACCCTTCAGGGACTCGTAGAACGGTGGCAGGGAGCCCGTTGGCGGCGAGCTCGGCCCGTAGTTGCCACGACCCCCGTTTCCGCCGGGCGGCATGCCGCCTGCACCGGCACCCCCGCCAAGGGCACCGCCGCCACCGCTACCACCGCCACCGAGCATCGTCCCGCTACCGCATCCACCACCGATCATAGCACCGCCGTTGCCGCCGCCGTTGTTCGACGAGGGTGAGGAATTGCCGGCGCCGCCACCACCGCCGGAGGAACCGCCCGAATTCGAGGATCTACCGTGTCCCGCGGCCGCCTGTACGATTTGAGACCCGGACAGTTTGACAGCCAGCAGAGACTTCGAGATCGAGGTGCTGGGGCTGCGCGACGCCATCGCGCCTTCGCGACACTTCTCCTCGTCCTCTTCCTTGCGTTTCGGCACCGCATAGTCAATGGGTTGATCCTAAAATTGTTACTAGTATTAAGTCGCTATCATCGTGTGTGTGCGCAATATCTCAATTTTTATTTTTTTATCCTTACAGAAAAGTATTACTGTGCAATGATAAATTGGCCAGTAATAAATTACTATTATATTTAGTAATTTTATTATCGTGTAAATAATAACATTACTAAGCAACAATAATTACGTACTGGTCAATTTATTACTGCACAGTAATACTTTTCTGTTGGGGTTCTTCTTTATCATATTATATACCAAAGTACATTTCTCTTCTGTTTTACTTTCCTCCACTTTTTTTACTACCTCTCTTAGCCTCTTTATCAGTTTCTCACAGTTTCGCTTTTTCTCTCAAAAAAAGCATGGAATGAGATGTTAAGAGATAAGATTGAATAGGGTGAGATGTTGAGTACTGTTTAAAACAAAAAAAAGAAAGAAAAATTTTGTTAATAAATCAAACAAAAAAATTAAAATTCAACAAAAAATATAAAAAAATTCACAGAAATGTATAACTGCAAGAAAACTGAATAAACAATTGCTATTTTTAAATATATATATATATATATCAAAGATTTGTCCTTTTCGAGAGGAATATTTTATATTTTATTTTACTGCCTAAAATTATAATAGAAAATAAATATACATATAATAAAATATTTATACAATGAATACATAATACTCCTTTTTGTTATATTTTCATTTTATATGTGTATGTGTTGATTTGTTCATATATTAATTGTTATAGGTTTGATGAAATTATAATAGAAAAGAGAATTTAAGTATTTTATAAAGTATGAATATTTTTAATTATAACAAAATATAAAATAATCAATTTTGGAAAATAACCAATTATGAATCTTAATAAATAACTAAAACTTAATTAACTAAATGTCTATTCAATTTTCTGATATATATATAATATCAAAATACAAATATGTATAAGAAAAGAGAATATTAACGTTTTATTATATGGCTCCAATAAATATAAGACAGACTAGTTTCAATCGGCAATAGTGTAAAAAGTGACGTGAGAGATATGATGAATAAATTGTAATATAATAATTTATTACGTATTATTGCGTATTATATAATTGCGATATTAACATTAAGTTTCCTAGGCAGACATTTTTCAAACATCATATTCACTGCGAGCATCGATGAATAACATGATCGTTCTTAACTATCGATATAAAATCGAACGTTCCTAAAGAATAGATTTTTACAATCTCTTTTTCCTTTTTCTCATAACATCTATATTCGCATGCGAATTTACGGCGAATTACTGTGTACATATTTTCATAAAAAATAAAATTTTATAAGCTTTAGCATTTTGATATGAAAAACTTTAGCGTATAAAATCGCAAAAAATTGTTCGGCAAACTATACGTTAATGTTACGCATAATACCGTGCAAAATTTTTCTCACCCTTTGTCTGCTTTGTCGCTATACATAATGCATGAGGCATTGCGAAGAAGTTAAAAAAATCCTGTCGAAATTAACGAAGCGTGACTGAATCAGCTTAATAACAGACTTATGTGTTCCCTCGAACAATTGGGTCATTCCATAAGCACGATGAATTTTTAGAAATATTTTTTAGATAAATCAAAAAAATTTTTTATCTTAAATTCTTTCAATTCTTTTACAATAAAAGTTTTTTCGGTTTTGAGAATAATCAAGAATAAATTAATTTCACTTTTATAACATATTATTTATAAGATGACTCAATACTTAAATGTCTTTTAAGCATATTTTTATTATTACTAAGATTCGTTATTTTTCAATAATATTGAGATATATTAAGCATTTTAATCTACTGGATGCAATATACTGAGGCAAAATCAGTACCGTTGTTATCTAGACGAACGGGAGTTGAGTTATTTTATTAGCTAAAAAAAGGTGTAAACGTGATGCATGATTATTTTAAAAACAACGCACTGGATATATCGACGAAAGATCCTTATTTATTAAATATAATTTTTTTAATACCTAGTTTACGGTAAACTAGGCACTAAAAGAATTATATTTAAGGAATAAGGATAAACTGTTTACCTGCTCCGGTTCGGGTGACTGTATCGGATCGATTCTCTCGATCTCGATCTTATTTTCTTCTTTCCTGGAGGTGCTTTGCGGTGGCACCCTTTGGATGACCGAAACCCTCGTTGGCGGCTCAACACGGGGAGTTTTTGGCGGCGTTTGCGCCCTTGGCAATGCGATTTTCTCCGACTTGGACAGGAACTGTGGCGGGTCGTCCGATGCTATTGGTGGACTGCTGTATTCCTTTCGCTCCGCCCGAGTGAGCACGTGGCGTCTGCTGCCGTACGGCACGTCACCGCCAAGGATGCTGGAGATGAATCTTCTCGGCGGTGGGCTAGTTGCACTGGTCGCTGGGTGCGGTGGCGACGGCGATGGAACCGGGCTACTGCTGCGAAAGGATTCCGGGGTTGTCGCACGATCATCGTCAGTCTTGTCACGATCTAGTATTGCAAAAAGAAAAACTATAAATTTTACGAGTATTGCGCTAACGGAACTATTTGCTAAAACTTCTGATCACGTGTGAGTTTCATCGACATAATAAAAGACAGAAAAGTTGAATTTTTTTCTGTTATTCTTTAACTGTACATACATCAAAATGAATTTTTTTCGTATGTTATTATTTTATTCGATTAAGTAGATCGGTAACGTGTGTTGAAGGAATCAAGATGAGGAATGCATCTAGATATCTCGTCAATAATACCGATCAATGTTTAATAATAGTAATTTTTGTAATAATTTTTCTCCGTCGCAATGTACTAGTGGCATTGCTATTATGTATTTTTCTGATTCCTCTTTCATTAATAAAATATACTATTATGACAGCTATATGCAAATAAAATCTGGAAATATTTATGATAATAATTAATCAAATGACAAGAAAGTCTTTGATACGTCGTGCAAATATATTCTAGCGAAACAATTAATTGTTCGTAGCATCTGGCAGTAACATATTTATAAGTGTGACGTAATTTGTATTAACTATAATACTATAACGTGTATTAATTAAACATTACGACCTTTGGTCAGTATAAAGTAAATTCTGTCTATCTGATCCAACTAAAAAATGCTGAATAAAACAAAAACCGCAGAGACATTTCCATAAAAATTGCCCTGTTCCGTGTCAACCTTGCTTCTGTTAATTTCTTACAATTTTCTTCGCTGCGTACAATAAGCAGGGATCATTGGAATTTGAACAAACTTCCTGCTTCAAGGTTTGCACGATTTGCACTCGTGATTTACGATTTGTATGAACGGCACAATGTGCGAAGCAAGATGAGAGAGAGGACGTGAATCTCGATCCGTATGCGAGTCGAGATCGGGACTCGGCATACGTAATGCACGGACGGGACAACGGCGACGACGACGACGACGGCGGCAGTGACGGTCATAACCGTCGGTTGGCGGTTGGCCCGCTGCCGTACATGAATTTACGAGCAACCTTGAAGATTCGCAGGTACCGTATGGCGACTACGGTCGCTTCGCCGTACATTCGTCCTTCGCGCGCGTACGTGATATCCCGCTTTTCTCCTCGAGCACTTCTCTCAGCGTACGCCGAGTAACTGTCTTTTATTAGCGAATGACAATGATGCGGTACCGATCTTCTCCGGCTGATATTCCTCTCGAAGCGAAAGACATCAAAGGCGACACAATATCCTTATTTTCAACTATGATATCGAAATTAAAACATTTCTCTTATGAATGTGATTTTACATTAACAAATGTTTATATTAACAAACTCAATGAGGAATAAGATGAGAACGGTCTCTGGATTTGTCGTCAATAATACCGGCTGTTTATAATATATGTTTAATAATAGTAATTCTTTTTGTAATAATTTTTTCCGTCGTAGTGGCATTGTTATTTTTGTCGCGATGATAAAATACATTTAAAATAGATTTTGTTGCGATGATCTATTATTTCATGTGTAGTGCGTACGGTCTCTCGACTTTCGAGACTTGTCGAGTGCTTTTCGACGAGGACACCGCATAATCATATCGTTGGAGCGATAATCAGGAAACTACCTGCGCGAGGACGCGGTGTTTTACTCTGAGGTCATTGTGGAAAATGTATTGAAGGAAGAAAAGACTGCCTAGTCTTCGGAGACGCTACGGTATCCCGGCGTTCTTTTGTTTTTTTTTAAACTATCGTGCATTAAAAAGAAATCACTGGACTTTATTTATATTTTCTTTCCTATTGAAAAATTGATCTGTTTTATTTAAAATTATATCACCAAGAAAATTAGCAGCGTATAAATATCAAAAAGATCTCAATGTTAAAACTGTCACAGATATCAGAGGGTGTAAGTTTGCTCTGTAAATTAAACAATTTGTAAACAGGATCGCTAGGAATTCAAAACACCCCGTCGAAACTCGGAATGGACCGGAATAGACCGAGCACGGGATTTAAATCCCCAGGCCCGCGGGCGTCCTCGGGGAAGACGATCTTTTCTCGATCTTCTCAAACGACTCGTCCCTGAGCTGGAAATCCAACCGGCGGCGGCGATCCCGACCTCGAAATTACGAGTTAGACGAAGGCGCCTAACGACATCTTTTGCGCAATCTCTTGCGTCACGGCCCGAACCCCCGAAGGTAACAGCCACGGCACAGCGGCCGAGGCACCAAAATGGTTCCCGTTCGTCGGGGCAACCTTCGGGTGGAGAGAACCGCGCCGCGTGCATACACGCGTGCATGCATGCATGCGTGCGTGCGTGAGTTCCTCTGACCAAATCCCCCTAACAGGTTCGACCGCGCTATAAATACCTGCGGCGCAATCGTCGTGACCGGGGTACCGATGTACGCCTCTACCTATCTTCGACTCTCTCTCTCTCTCTCCCTCCCACCCCGATTCTTCGTCGTGCTCGCTGCCCGTCCGGTTTCCTCCGCCTGTTCCCCGTTTGTTCCGCGCTATCTCTCTCCTTCTCATTTTTCCTTTCGCTTCTCTTTCCCCTTCGGAGGAGCGAGAAAGAGAAAGAAAATGAAATGAGAACCGGTACATCGAGTCGGAATCGAGAGGAACGAGCTTGGGCTCGCGGGCGAGCGAAGAAGACGAGAAGGAGAGATCGGCCAAGAGGATCGGACGGCGAGAAAATTCCGGTAAATCGGGACCTGTGATTACAATCCAAATCGACTTTATAATTAACGATAAATTCACCTTCATGTTTCTTAATTATATTCCATCCAAAAAAAAAATTGACGGAAACGCATAAGAGCTGGCTTCGTTATTTTTTAAAATAATTATTTCCCTCATTTTTTTGATGAATAAGCACTTTTGATGCTAAAATGTCCGATAAAATATGACGAGGTAATAATGGGGAACGCGAGATATATTGTGTCGTTAAAAGTTTTTCAAGACGTCGCGCGGGGTCGGTTCCCTTATAGATGGAGGACTTTACAGTTGCCAGCCAGATCGAAAGGGTGTTGAGACGACGGGCGCTCGCTCGCGGAACGGAGTGCCTCGAGAGCGATCGAGCGGAGAAGATCGATGCTCGGGCTCGGACGCAACGACTGAATCCTCACAATTCCCAACGTACGAAACCCGGCGTACACTTCCTGATCTACCACGAGGTCGTTGCCGTTGCGGCTGAAGGCGCTTGTCGAATCTATCCCCGGGGCCGCCCGTTTAGCGTGACTTCTGCATCCCGGAGTCTGCCTGTCGTCGCGCATCGCGGCGTTCGTCCGAACGAACGTCCGCGCGACGACGCCAAGTTTAAACAAAAATAAAATTCCAATTTAATTCCGAGGCGCGCTTACAGACACGATTCGGAAGAGTACATCAGTACGGTGGTACCGTCGACGTCGACGGCGGGGTGTGGGGCACGAGTCTTCGGCAAGTTAGCGGCGCGGTTTCTCAAGACCGGCGCGAAAGCACCCGCCTCGTGACGTCGTTTACGGCGCCCCGTAAATCCCGCGCGAGATGTGTATACATATACAATATGTATATATAATGGTACGCGCCCGATTACTTCATCATTCGACACATTGTTTCTGGTCTGTATGCAGATAAGCGCGATAAGGCGCGCGCGGCGGCGTAAATGGCGAAGGCGCGCGTAGCCGCGCGCCGCGTGGAGTGTGTTAGCCGAAAGGAAGGGAAAGGAAAAACCTGAAAAAAGGACTCGAGAGCAGGGAGCGGTCGGCCGTAAGTAGGTCGGCTAAGCCGCGCCGTTTCGTTCGATCGAGCAGATATTACAACGGCAACGAAGGCGTTAAGGCCTGACGATGCTGACGATGCATCGTCCGCGCCGCGCCGCGCCGCGCCGCGCCGTGCCGCGCCGTGCCGGCGAGAGAACTCGCAACAGGATCTCCCGAACCCGGTCGCGACCCAGGCTGCTTTATGCGCGGCAGGTTTTCTCGAATCTCGCGCTTCGATCTCGAGACGTTCCTCTCGTCTTGATTTATTTTCCTCACTCCGATAAGCTTGCAGAAGAAATATTACGTTTACTTATATTTATGCAGTACTAAAAGTTATTCGAAAAAATTTCTTCAAATCTCTTCAAGCTTTCCCCTCTTTCTTTTATTTATTATAAATCTTTTGTTTCTTTTTCCGCTCCTCGTGAACCTGACGATCATCGCACATCGACATCATCGCGTCATCCTCGATTAATCGGCACTTTTGAAGCGCGAAGAGATTCCAGGCAAGGACGCGACGGAAAAGATCACCGCGGAATCCGAACCGCGGCGTCTGTGCGCGATCGCGAGAAAGTGCGGCATCCCGTATGCACGGTCTCGCGCGAGCCTCCACGCGCGGCGGTATCTGCGTAGCGTTTGCGTAGCGGTACCATGCGTGGGTCGAGTCGTCGCGCGCGGACAGCAAGGTGACACCGTATACGCGGCCACTTGGTCGCTTTACGTAATGGACACGTGCGGTGCGCGCGGGCACGCGCGCGTATTTCCTCCACCCTGCGCGAAATCCTCGCGCTTCCATGTTCGGAGCAATCTGCGTTTCTCGCAGCGAAAACGCGACGCCGGCGAAATGGCGATTCCTCCGCGGGAACGCCGCCAGCGAGACCGTACACTGATTGTGAGAGACAAGTATAATTACTTTTGGGCTCAATCATAATTTTCGAATATTTCTAACCATATTCTAAATGAAATATGATTAACTTAACTGTATGCATCATTATGCAGTGTAGCACAACACGTTTCGATAGGAATAACAATGATGATTACATAATTATAATTTAGAGATCAACATGTAAACTTTGAGAAGTATTGTTTGCGTAAGAAGGGACCTTAAAGGGCCAACGATTCGAGTGTTTTTGGATATCTACACTGAGAGAAAAATATAGGTAGTTACTTTTGGAGTCAACTACAATTTTCGAATATTTCTAACGATAATTATGGTTAACATAATGATGCATATAGTTAAGTTAATCTTACTTCGTGTTAGAAATATTTGAAATTTATGATTGAGTCCAAAAGTGACTATATTTTTCTCTCAGTGTAGAATATCTGAGTACACTGTAAAAAATTATGTGAAAATTGTGTGTAAAAATCGCACAATTTATGATGTAATATACATTTCCATCTGGTTCTTTCACTTACCGTTCGTGTAACTTTTTACACTAATTTTTCCCACATCACAAAGAAAGTACGCAAAATTACACGAACAAGTGTAAAAGTCACACGATTCATACTCGAGATCCCATGATATACACGATAAATGTGCGATGTTTTACATACTTTTCTTACAGCGTTCGTAACTTACAATTAGTATATAAATCTAAAGAAATACAAGATGTATGAAAATTCCGTTTGGTATTATTTACTGTTAGAATGTGTATTGCAAAGTAAATTGTTTTTATAAATATACCAGCATTATTTTAAATCTGATATTTCTTATCCACATTTCCATCGAATCTTAATACTGATCAAGACGTGTTCTTCTCGCAGCAATGACTCTATATGCGTGACTTAGCGCTTAATTTATGCTATCTCCGACGGGGAAATCTCTTAACGCTTCGCGGGCTAAATTTTGGAGCAGATTATCGGGCCAGCTTGCAGCTTTATCGTTCCCAAATTACACGCCGCCCTGTTTTTATCAATCGCGCGAATCGCAAATGAATCACTCGTGCCGATCGTACGCGCCGCGCGAATCGCATTTTCCTCCGCGATTCCCGCCAGCTCGGTCGTGCCGGCGGAACGGATGCATCGAATCGCGAGTACGCGCATCGCGCATACGAGTTCTGCGCTTCCTAGAAGCTACGAGACGCGCGCGCGCGCGCGCACACATACGTGCACGTGTGCACAAGTCCATCCGCTGGCTTGGTAACGCCACGCTTCAGAGAGTCCTTTCTACGGTCGAGCGGAAGATCGAGGCGTTAGCCGACGACGATGACAACGACGACGGCGGGCGGCGTTTCTCGCGCTCTCGACCTTGGCACTCGGTGAAAAGTCTCGGACGAAAAAAAAATCGCCGGTGCATTTTGCGCCGGAGGGTCAGGAACGAAGGGAGAGAAGCGAGGGGAGATTACTGCAGTGGGGGAAGACCGGTGCAACTCCGACGTGGCCGGTCGAGCGTGTCGCCGTAATGCCCGGAGATCGCACAACAAAGTCGGAGACACTACGCCGGGCTCTCTTAGGGATTGCCGGTTGAAGGAAAGTGTCGGTACTTCTGCGTTGGTTTGAGTCGCGGCAACGCGACACCGCGATGAAATGTGACGAGGTGAATCGAGGCTACCTGATAATTCTCGGCCACGTTGCTGCCGAGCTTTTTTTTTGCGGCGATCGAGAAAATCTGGAATCTGCGGAAAATACCCGCGCTATTGTTCTTGTTTCCAATTCTCGATTGCCAGAAAATTATACCTCGCGGTAGTATTGGTACGTCGAATTAAATTCTGTTTTCCTTTTTCTAGCGTATTTTCAGATCCCTGGAGAACCATTATGTGACGTCGACGAAAATTAAAAGTCGCATCCACCAGAGACTTTTGTTCGTCGCGCAATTATCCTTACACAATGAAATTGTACGGCGTGTCTGGCGGTCCCCAGAGAAATCTCGCTGATAACCATTTTGCAAAGTAACGAAAACGGCGACGGCCAGTGGGACACTGTTACTGTACACGCGTCATCATTATCTTGCAATTTCAAGTGGATACGCAACTTCGTCGCATAATTCAACGTCGGTTATATAAGGCCGCTTTTTTACATTCGTATTACATAATGAGCGTCTAATTAACTCGGGAATTATAAATCGATTTAAGTCTCATCCGAGAGCACAAACGTGAAAAATCTGAGATAATTAAATGCATATAAATCACGTTAGCGTTATCGACTTATTATCAAACTCAGTGAGAAAGCGATTGACTCGATCATCGTATTAATCGTAATTATTTCGTTCTAAGCGGTTATAAATTTATAAGGCGGCACTGCCCGTAATTTTATTCCTCTCTAATTAGAATAGCAGAGAAAATGGCAGCGGTAAAATCACCTTAGCAGTCTCATTCGTGGTATTTCGATCGGGATTTTTTTCACAAACAGACCGGGATCAGAGACCGTGGCAAAAATCGTCGCGACTGAGCGGTGTCACTCGGCCAGTCGTTGTTGGAGCGCTAGACCGCAAACTACGCCATCATTTGAAATAATAGCTCGTGCAATTATGCAGGGACAAAAGTCAAAATTATTTCGCAGGTTGCTGTGAAAAGTTTGTCGTTTTTTTCACCAAACATATTAAATACAGCTAGAATACTAAAGTTCTTTGAGAAGAAGTTAAAAATTTCTAGACAAACACATAAAAATGTATCCAAGAGTTTGTGACAGTACAACTGTTTTGATTTCATGGAAATTTTGCATTCAGCTTTAACACAAATCTAAAAGAGATATACAGCTTTGCTTCTTTCCCAAGTCTTCGGAAACTCGTTCGAGATAAAATCGCAATTTTTATAATATAATGATAACAAACAAGATTTAAAGAGGGATTTGCAATAATTCGGGAAACAGTGTAAACCATGCAGTCAGATTGAAACGAAGTTCTTCATCACCGGGTAAGAAGGAACTCTCGCGTTCGCGGTTCTACCCACGCTCGGCAATCAACGTCGAGATTGTAACGCGACGTTTTCTTCAACGTGACATTCGATGAGAGCAGCGCTCGGACGCTATTATCCGTAATAACCACGCTCGCGATAATTCACCGTCGCGAAACGATCGCGCCGATTCGCTAGCGCCTAGTGTAGAGCGAGATTTATCGCGCTGAACGTTCTTTTCTTCTGCACTTGGCCCCCTTGCTCGGAAAGAATTTCGGTCACGGCCCTCTTGCGCCATTAGCTGCCGCCGCCGCCGCCGCCGCCGCCGTCACACTCATCGTTCTCTGTATGCGGGGTGTGTTGCGTATGTGTGCGCACCAACTACGACGATGATGATGACGATGGCGTACGCACCGAGGTGTACCTGCTCGCGGCGCTTTCGACGACGAGTCGAACCTGTTCCCCCTATGCGCGGCGAGAAATCCGGTGTCGTTTCAACCGGTGGACCTCGGTGTACGTGTCTGCGGGGTGTTCCGCAAGATTTACGTTTAGCCTCAGGGACGTATATACACCATTTTGCGTGCGAGAACGACTTGAGCCTCGCGGAATTTTCACGCGAAACGCCGCATTTTCAAGATGATGTCGCACGCCTCGACGATCTTCCGCGAATAAAATCGAGAATAAAAGTTAGAAGCGGTTTCTTTCGAATTCACTACGTACGTAGCTTAAATTGAAGAAAAATGCACACTCCCGCGCAGGCTAACGAAGTCTAGCGCCCAAATCGGAATAAATTAGTTACGTTTCTGTGGCGTACCTAATGGTTTGGTAACTGTACGCGAAAAGGAACGTATGAAATTTGTCGGATATTTAATTTCACGCCTCCTTTTTCAACGTACGTCACGGTACCGCGAAGACCCGTACACCCCTATGCGAACGGACACGCACACGTGCGTGTGTGCGCGCGCGCGCGCGCGTACGATTAGACATGCATGCACGCATCGCGGGGCTTACGGACGATGCATTGTAATTCGTCGCAATGACTGCACATCCTGGTGTACTAGCCTTTGCAACAGGTGCGCGTCACTGAGCGCGATTACCTGCGTGTCAACGACAGTTAAAGCTCGTATGTGCACTGGATGTAACAGTATTTATCTACACGGCGCGCGGTACGTACGTACGATACGATACATTAACGGCGTCTCTTTTTCAGGGGAATAATCCTTTCTTTTTCTCGCGCAACCCGAAACCGTCGGAATCTTCGCCAATAAAATCGCTAAATCTCCCTCTCGCAATCGCGAAATTGCGGTCTGACATAATCTCGCGTATCCACTGCTATCCGCTAATTAATCCGCTCAATAGTTGGTACCAAAATGTCAAGGTTAAAAGTCTTTTAATTTACTTTTACTTCAACGCAATTGCGTAACGAATTGGAGCATTTGGAAAGCGTTGACTTTGATATTTTTAGGACAAGGATTTATTAGAATTGCTGGGAATTTAATTTGAATTAAATTGTGCAGGATAGCTTGTACAAATTAAGGAAGTTTTGGTTTGAAAAGAAATAGAGATTTTTTTCTAATCGTCACATTTTATAAAATCAGAAAAAATTAATTTTTATTAAAAATAGTTGCAATAATATAAAGCTCTGTTTAAGTAAAAATTAAAATGTAATTGTAAAATGGCTATTGAGAGCCGAAAGCACGAAAATCGGACGAAAATAACACATACAAGTTACATGAAATATGTGTTATTTTCGCCCGATTTTCGGCTCTTAATAACCATTTTACAATTATAATTTAATTTTAATTTTAAATAATTTAAGAATTTTTTTCAAAATTGTACATGGGTATAATATACGTTAATTTCATGACAAAGATATGCCATATGTGGTAATGATTTCTTTAATTAAATCATATATGTAATTTGGATGAAAATACTGAGAATACGTGATTTCGATGTACATTTTTTAAAACAATGATGACGAAATGTGCTCGGTATATTAGAGGTTGGTTGTAACGCTATTCTGCGAGAGTTGTAATGCTCAGTTTTACGCGACTTATCGCGCCGGCCCTGCTAGCTCCCTTCGTTGCGTTGAATTTAACGCATTCCACACGCACGGTGCGACAGTGCGATCCTCTTTTGGCGCGGCCATCGGCTAAGTGGAATGAGCGTGCGTCGCACCGCAATTGCATAAAGCGTACCGCGTCGCCACAGGCTTCATACAGAGGGACGGTACGACTCGCGAGCGAGGTACGACCGGCTCGGAACGGCGCATTCTAAAATTCTAGTGGTTAGCGAGGATCGTATAAGCGCGGATAAATAATCCGAGAAAGAGTCGCATGACGCCCGCTGAAAGTAGTACGTCGCTTAGAAAATGAAAAATCTACAGATCCGGTCGTAAGAATTATAAAATGTTTACGGAATCGCGTGATCGGGAAATGTAAGCAGTTCTCAGAAATCCCAGTTTATTTTAATCGTCGAGTGTTGAGTAAATAAATTAAAAGTAGAAGAAATTGATCGTGTCTGATTATCATTCATGCATCCAGCGTAGATTGATATTTGCGTAGATCATGTAAGATACTCGAGATGAAGAATCACAAGCGCGGAACTTTTAAATAAATCGTCTTTTTCAAACACAAAGAAATTGCGGAAGTTTTAACCGGTTTAAATCAACGCGCATTACATATTAATATTTAAAATTGCAGATGGCTAAAATATTTTTTTCCATATTTAAATAGGAATATGGATAATTTCGGAGACACAAATACATATTTTAATTTATACGGCATATATTTGAGAAAGAGAGACGGCGTGAGAGCGAAGGGTTCAAATTTAATAGCACCGTCGTGTGAATTCGCTAAGATCGATAAGATCGGTCGGGGAATGCGAGGAGAGTTCCGTACACCGCGTTGAATTTCTAGTCAGTGACTCTCGGTCGGCCTACGTCCTTCTATCCATTCCCCACCGTTTCTCGCCGCTGCATGCCACGACGGGATTCTAATGCCAGCACGGTCGCCTTGGCCGTCGCGGAGATCACTGACAGCGGGCTCGAGTCGCGTTGCGCAACTCTCGTTGCGCGAAACCGAAGGTTCCTGTGAATCTAACGGGAGGCAATTCCGTTGCCCAATAGACACGCCGAATATCAGGCTACGAAAACTCATTAACATTCATAAGAAGAACCTGTCGCCCTGCCGTTTTAAGGCCGCGGCCATGAATCCATAAGAGACACGTCCAAGTTCGCGCGATTATAGGACAGTTATGCCACGTAAGTCGGTCTATACATATTAAGTTTGCAACGTTGAGAAAGAATGAGAGAGAGAGAGAGAAGGGAGAATACGACGTTTGATTTTCCGAGAAGAAATACCCGAAAAATATGTAAAGAGAAAATACTTCATTAAAACATTTAGCAGCGCAAACCACTTATACGAATTATTTGATGCTGCACTAAAAAAAATTCCGGTTAAAACGGACGAATCAGGAAAATCTTGTAGGCGTGATCAAATATTATGGTTCGTATAACAGGAATTCTAGTTATCATAAGTTATAAAGTATTGAGTCCTATTATACGAACCAAAATATTTAATCACGCCTACAAGATTTTCTGATCCATATCATAAGTTATAAAGTATTGAGTCCTATTATACGAACCAAAATATTTAATCACGCCTACAAGATTTTCTGATCCATTCGTTTTTAACCAGAATTTTTTTTCAGTGTGAAAAAGTTCAATTCCGCAAAAATTAAATCTTCCGTTTCATTCGCAAATGGAAAGAATCTGCTTCAAAAGTTATCTAACATAAATACTTGTCGCTATAAATATTTCTTCGAATTACATTCAGTCGTGCAATTTTCTGGAGAAAAAAGAAAAGTATACGAGTCTTTGAGTTTTGTAACGCTCTTTTCACCGCGCGCACGAATCTGCGGAAACGTTCCGAGTGAACGAGAATCGTCGGGAGAAAAATTTTATCCTCGACGGCGCAGCGCGCCGCGCTTAGGCGAGCATCGAAGTCTCCGGTCCGGCGCACCGGAATTAATGTATACACGTGTCGACTCGCTCAGCGCCGCTCGCCGCTCGGCGCGCGAGCGCAGGAAACGTTATACGAGCGGCGGTGCGCGCGGTGTAGCATTACGATCTCGCGTCAGACTGGATTCCGTTTGATCGGCAACGCGGAAAATGCAAATAAAACTAATACTCCGCACGCACACAAGCCTGCGCGAGAAGACGTTTTACGTAACGTATCGACGATCTCCCGGCCGGCGATGCACGCGCGCACATGAATCTTCTTCTCTCTCGCCGTCAAGGATAACGAATGTTTATCGTTCCGACGGGCGAGCGCGCGATCGCCGTGCTTTGCCGCATGAAAGGGCTCTAAGCGAGACGTGTCGTCTAATGAGTCGATTTATACGCGGGCCGTTAAATTCGAAGGGCGATGAATCACTTAATTGGACGACGTCGCATTAATTGAACCGGCTGCGTCGGTCACGCGCCCCGAGGAAAAAAAAAAAAGAATGGCGATTGTGACAAAGTATTGAGGCAGCCGGAGGCTCTCGGAATGACGCTAATTGTGAGTTAAGAACGAAATCGCTTCCGTGTATAATATAAATGTTTCATTAACATATATAATTAATGACAAACACTGACAAAAGAGAAAGAGAAAAGGGAGGAAAAGAGAAGGAATGAGAGAAAGAGTAAGACTCTCGTGCACCTGCGACAACGGTGATCGTACAGAACCAGTAACAGGCCATCGACACCGCGCGTTTTGCGCATCATTCGTGGCCTCGTGAACGTAGGAGTCTGACGCAAAACAAGAATTAAAAATAGGGAGACGGGGAGCGAGAGCTCACGCACAAAAAGGAAAAAAAGGAACGAGGAGAGCGCGAGAGAGGGAGAGAGAGAGAGAAAGAGAGAAGCCGCCCCGGTCACTTTCCTAAACCAGTTTTAGGACCTTCGGCCTCCACCTACTACTCACTATACCGTTGTAAAAGTACCACCCGTGATCGACCTCGACTAGTCCGTCGCCCGAGGACTAATAGGCCCCGAACGAAAAATCAGCGGTGAGTTATGTAACTGAGCTACGCGGCGACGACTCGCCACGAGCACGCGATTTTCACGCAATTAGTCAAACCTCGGTTTATCTTTACGGCCATTGAGAACGACGAAAAAGTCATTACGTACGTAACGACTCGCGATAATGTTTTAGTGCATCTGAGGACGTTGCGCGCGACGCGGGTAAACGAGGTAAAATCTACCGTGAAAAATCTCGTTTTTCGAAGCCGCGTGGGAGTAAAAGAGCCCAAATTCCAAATTCTTCGCGTTATGAGCCGCAAGCTCGGTCGGCCTTGGCGCAACCGCGCCGACAGGCGCATCGTCGCGCATGCACATCCGCGACGGACAAATTGCAATTGTACTTTACGGCCGTTCACTCACTATACCGTTCCTCATCGGCGCGGCTGACGCGCGGAAGGATGACCGTTGTTTTCGACGAAACCGTTCGTACGACGTAAACGTCATTATGCAATCGCGCGCGGCGTTCGTGTGCACAAAGTGGTAACTCGTATAATTAACTGCACGTGGCGTGCATAGATACGCGGACAAGTTCGCCGACTGCCAAAGGTCACCGTTACTAAGCGCCGTGCGAGAAACTCTTTTTTTTTTTCCTTCATCCGTGTTGTAATCAGCGTATCGCTGATTATGTCAAGATTTTTATTACGATGGAAAAATGCGTGGCAAGTGAATCATTGAGGAGCGTTACGACGAGAAAAAGCGCTCACGTGCGCCACAACCGCCGGGAAGGGTGTCGCGAATCATTAAGAGAGAGATAACGTCCGGTTATTTCTTTTTTCTTTCTTCTAAGTACTCGGACGCGATCGAAAAGAAGGGAATCGCTGTATCGTGACCTGTCGAATTCGCGGGGACTGCATAATGAGCCGAAAATACGTACACGCGAGTAATTAGCATAATGCGATTCACGAAAGTAAAAAACCCCGCAAATGCGTCGCGCGATAACGCCCGGAACTGAAGTGCAATCGCACCTGTAGCCAAAAATACGATCGCACCTGCGGCAAAAGTGTAACATTTTAGGACTCCTTTTTTCTTTCTCTCTCTCTTTCCCTCTTTTATTTGCCTCCTTGTTCGGCAGGTACACCGTAAAGAGGGTGTCCGAGACGAGAGAGAAGCCGAAGTTGCACTTGTGCTCCGATCGTTCCGCGTTATCGACGGCCTGCATATTACGGATTAAACTGTCGAGATCGCTATCTTAATTTTACACGGCAGCAGCTTACGCGAGTCTCCATAACGATCCGATAATCGGCATATCAAATTGCTGTGTACGCAGCACCGAAAAGATGAAGATAATTGTCCCTGTGCCTTATTAATCCGTTCTCCATTTAGCCCGATAATGAATGCGCCGTATAGGTATACGCGAAAGTCCTCGCCGCGATTTAATATACACTTCGTAGATCTTTATCTGTCTCATGCGTGCATACGTAAAAATTTATAACGCAAGGTGATTATATCGTTAATTATAACAGGTAGCATTATGCACTCCATAATTCCGATTCGATTAATTGGTTCAATTTGATTATCCTCTGACAATCGTTTCAGTTATTTTACTTTATCTCTGTGCTCAAAGGAAGCTCAAGCTTGAAATCGATTTTATTTCAAATTTTAATTTTAAATCCATTCACGGACATATTAAAAAGTTCAAAAAAAGAGAACGAGGTAAATATTCGCCAGAAAAAAAATAAGAAATACTTCAGACTGACCAAAAGAGTTGTCAATCAGAAAAATATCAGGCAGACTTGAGATATCTTAAATATATTAGTAATTCTAAAAAATAATTCAAACAGAATCGGTGTAATTTCGACGAGTTCTTTTCACAGTGAAAGGGAAGATGAACGTTGTGCCATTGATTTAAGTGGCTTTAAGTTAACCATTGTTGGCCATTAAGTTCACACAAGTGTAGAAAATAAAAGTCGCCGAAATTACAGGGGTTCCGTTTCCGTTTTAGTTGAAAATCACTTTACATTGATCCTTGTTAACGATGAGGCTCAACGGCTCCGCGCTACCAAGCGGGCTGTCCTTGCCGCTACCGAGAGGTGGGCTCTTGCTGAGATGTTGCGACTCCAGCAGCCGCAACTGCTGCTGGTGCAGTCGGTTCTTGATCAGAAAGATCTTTGGCATCGTGACCTGATGTCGGGAGCGATGCACTACGTGTTGTCACTTTTGCACTACCACTACATCGAAGTGGTAAGTGAGCCGCTGCCCTGCTCCGCGGTGCAGTCAAGATCGCGGTCGCGGCACAACAAGCGCGAGAGAACACGTCTGAGACGAGGCACGGTCAGTACGGTCTCGTATACAGCAGTGTCATACTCGAGAGTACTTGGCGAACGGCCGGTCACGACGGCGCGGCGCGAGCGAAGAAGGGTCACGACGACGAACTTTGTCAAGTGCACCTGTTGCGGTCGCGGTGATTCATCGTATATACTTGTCCACAAGAATCGGCGTTAATGGAAATTAACGCAGGACGATTTCCAGATGTATCGGATTTTCGGAGGAACCCGCGGAGGGAGTCTCGTTGCAGAAAATTTCGATGACGAGTTTACCGGTCGCGCGACAGGTTCGCCGGCGTCGCCGAGAAAAACCGAGGGCCACAGACGTTTCGGTCCCCGGAATACGTGATGTCGGAGTGTCACTCGAGACCGAAACATTGGATATCCAACCGGTCGCCGCGCGCTGCTCCGGCGCCGAGGTCCATACGCGTCTATCCACTTGCCTCACTTGACGGATTTACAGTTATGTTGAGAGCGGCTCCGTGAACGGGCGCTGCGACTCGAGAAAACTCAACCGCACGGCCTCTCGTGAGCTACTGAGTCCGCGAGTAAGTGAACTCGGTAGTGCGGGCCCCGTAAGCCCCTCTTTCTTCCTCCCGTCCTCCGCCGCTCCCCCTCGCCGCTCTGTCCCCTCGCCGGCCCCCCTTCTATCGCCTGTCGGCTGGGCAAAATGTGCGAGAACCCCGTTGACTGTCCCCCACTATATTGTACACGCCGGCCCTCCTTCTCGTGGGCTCCTGACGCTGAGCCGCTGGGCCCTCTCCCCACCAAGGGCCTCAGCGTCAGCGAGCCAGCCAGCGGGACTATTCGAGGCCTACAGTATCGCAGGCCTACAGTGCCTCGGAGATGAGTTTCTGACGCATGCGCGTAACGGAGCATCGGTACGTGTACGTACCCTGAGTGCCGTGAGCGGCGTGAGCTCGCTTCGCGGTCCCCGTTTTCTTTCTAGTTAAGGGCCCTGCATTGTTTCCTTCTTCCTCTTTTTCTAGGGGAACTAGTTGCTCCTGTCGCCGGTTGCACCTTCTGATCGAATTAACGTTCTACTGTTGAACACGTTTCCGGGTAATCAACTCTCTTCTTCCCGCGCCTTTCCTCCTCCAGCCTTCCACATTCTTACCGAAAGCCGTGAATTAAGTAACCGGAACTTGTTTTTATCGGCTTATCCTGCTTTTTATACTTATTACATCGCCTTAAAGCAAATTGGATTTTTTTTGTAATAAAGTTCATGATTAAGGATACAATAAAAATTGAGAGAGAGAGAGAGAGAGAGAAAAAGTTAATTTTATCGCAGCGTCTTTTTAAACGATCACATTTTTGCGAAAAGAAATACTTATATATTTAAAGGGACATTTTAGAGCACTGCCTAAGAAAACTTCGATTTTCCAGCAAAGGGAAATAATTTCCGAAAGAACATATAAATTTCTCAAGACCGAATATTTATTTCAATCTGAAACGGCGACGTTGAGTTATGTTCGCAGGTCCAGCACGAGTTATCTTTCGATCTTTAGCGAAGATTACCGAAAAAAAAAATTTACGACCCTCTTCACTAGATGAAATCTCGGAATGTGATCGAAATGCCTTCAAGATTTCTTTTCACGATCTGACAAAGCTGTGCGATATAGATACGAACAATACGATAAAACTCAAGATCGATCGATGTGCAAAACCGATTGTAAATAAATTTCATACGTAACAATTATTGTAATACAAAATAATAAATTATGATTTATAAAGATCTTCGAATTCTTTGAGAAAATAATTGAATTGTCCCGATCTATACTTCACAGCCTGACAAGTCGTAAAAAAACAGGTAAAACATAGTCCTAAAAAAGAGATTAATACTTTATTTATTTTTCAAGATTTCTCTTTTCCTTTCCTTCTCTCTCTTTTCATCTTTCCCTCTTTCTTCATCTGTTTGCCGTTCATGCATAAAACATTTCCTTCGCGCGTTGCACCGCGAAGCACGATAGACACGATGCGGTCGATTTAAATATTCCTGTTAATTAAGCTATATACGTAAATACGCTAACGAGAAAAATAACATTGAGTTCTCACACGTTTTCAATTCTTAACCTTGTTTTCTTAACAGTATTTAAGTCATCGAGATTCGTTAGCTGAAATTGTTTATAATGAGGATGACTGGTAATCCTTGGCATTGAACAAAAACATTCCAACAGCTCCATATGATGTGATCAAGAACGGCAGCACGTGTAGAATAAATTATATAATAGGTTTACGTGTATAAGATTGATATTGTATGTACACTTATATGTATACAATATCGATTCTTTTAATGTTTCCTAAGACAGCGCGTATTTTCACACAATTGATTTGTGTTTCTCCTGATGTGCATGTATCATTATATAGAAAAATGATCTATGACAGGATTATATTTCCTAACGTATTTCCCTCTGCGTTCCGCGAATTAATAATTACTAAGATTTTTTAACCTTTTTTGCCGCAATCTAATCATAATTATAAATACAATCGCATAAATATTGATTTAAACAATGTCGAAATATTTTTATTTAATTTTTTTACTTTTATCAAAATCTTGCTTTATTGAGACAATGTGGTAATCCTATTACATTTTTAAGAATTTTTATTCGCGAGAGAAAAATGTATTCGATGAAATGTTACACGTGCATCTCGTTATTATGAAGAATTGTTAAATATCTCCAAATAAAAATTTATATTTTTATTTTAAATGTCTCTTTTTAATAATATAATATAATTATATAATTAAAAATAATATAATATAATATAATTAAATATAATTTTCTATTTAATAATATATTGAACTGTATACACAATACGTTTAAAGACTATAGGATAATTTTCAGTATTCAAGTCCTCAAACTATGCGCCTGAGAATTATATATATATCCTTTGGTCTAGAGGTTAACAAAAAAAAGGACCTACTTTCCCTTTTTTAAGGCAGTTAAATAACTATTATCATATTTTTTTCCGTACACATATAACCGTTGTAAATGTTAAAACTGTCGTAACCTTTTCAATCCTTGCTTCCCTCTTTACCCTTCCTTTATGAGATTATTTTGTTAAACATTTGAAACAAGCGGACACTTTGCTTCAAATGTGACGACTAGAAAAGGTACGGTATGTTAAATAGAAATAAATTAACAAGTCTTACATTTCTGAAAACAACTTATCAACACACTATATAAAATTATTTTTAAATGCTAAATTATTCGTCTAGTCTCTGTTATTCAGTTCTCTCATTCGATAAAAAAGTTAAATTGAGAAAAAGATAACTCTAGATAGATCTAGATAACTCTAGTAGTGATTTAAATTTTCCGGTCATGGATAACAAATATTTATTCATCTTTTCTCTCTCTCTCTCTCTCTCTCTCACTCAGATTAGATTATATTCACTGTATCCTATGCGAATTGAAATTATGATTCGAATGAGTCGCGTCTATACGGCTCGCGTGCACGACACGAACACGCAGTTTCGCAGTCACTCGGCCGCGATGCAACGCAGGTATCCAGCGAGGTGGAGGTATCTATCCGCCCATACGCGTCTTGCGAAATCATGTGTCGTACGTCGGCAGCCGCCACTACTTGGTCGTGGTCGTGATCGTAATCAAGAGTCAAAGTCAAAGTCAAGGTCGGGATCGAGGCGAGGAGAGAAGAACTTATGCAACGCCGCGGCGCGTTCGCTTGCAGCCGTTCGTGCAAACGTTTTACGGTCAGGTGGGGGGAATTGTTGCAGCCTGTGGATGGGCTATGCCACTAAACGGGGTACGGTGCAACTGTTACGTATCTCCCGATGGAGAGGTGTGTGCGAGCGCCGGCGCGGCGATCCAATGTCGCGACTCGCGATCGCATCACGTTTTTCAAATACATATCCCATTATTTTTCACGCTCTAGATTTTATTCGACGTCGGGAGGTATCTTGACAAATCGCCTCCCGAGACAAAAAGATATTCCAATAAGAAAGAAAGAATTTTTTTATCTTCACACTTTTACAATTATAAGTGCATAAACAAACTGGACTGACAATAAGTATTCAAAAGTTTACATTCTCGGACTTGGAGAACGAAAACAATAAAAAAAGTACGCAGGTAGAGATGTCGATGGCGTTGAAAGGAGCAAAATATTTCGTCCAACCAATACAACATATTTCATCCAACTACCTGCATGTCAGACTGCCTGTCGGCACAAAACCATTGGAGTCTCATTCAACTCAATTGTTTGTTCGAACTAGCCGTACAGGGGTGTAAATACCTTAGGGGATTCTTCCTTTTCGTTGAACGTGCCATCCCCGCGTGGCGTCGACCTAGAAACTGTCCAATAACGAAACTAAACCAAGGTACAAACTAGACCAATAATTTTTTCATGAATAAATTAACAGCGAAATAATGATAACGGACTCAAGGGATAATTGAGAGACTCGGACGCGGTACGTCATGGCGTCGTAGGACCTACTCTTATTTCATCCAAAAGAAAGGGTTTAAGGCATAGATGCCAGATTCAGGTGGCTGCCACATAGCCGTCCGCGGTACTAAATTTTTGTAAAACGATTTCTTCGAATTATTTTCACAGATTTGGAAATCCTTTTACAAAATGAAAGTACTTTTTAATTAATTTTTTTTTGTTTTCAGCATAAATACTATCCAGTAGACACATATTAATGTCTATATTTTCATGTCTATATTTTTGTAAAAGGATTTTCAAATCTATGAAAGTGATATGAAGAAATCGTTTTACAAAAATTTAGTACCGCGGACGGCTACAGCATCCTCTTAATTGCTTCTACGTTTTTAATTGTCACATCTCGACATAAAGATCTCGACGGGACGTAATTCCTTTGTGGCGCGTTCGATCTCGCATCGAGTTATGTCAGGGTAGTTAAACGGCGGGATTACATATAATGTTAGATCCCCCTCCTTGCCCGATTCTAGCGAAAAGAGAAGAAGACTCGGGCGAACCCGACCGTCTCGCACGGCGCACGGCGCACGGGGCTGGCCATCGTTATTACAATCATTATTATTATTATCGTCATTACACGTATTGCAGCTGATGCTACGAGCCACTAAAATCCAGACTATCATTAGTCTCGGAAGGCGAGCTCTCTTCTCTTCTCTTCCCCCGCGACGCGCTTCGGCACCGCGCCGCGTCCACGTTCACGTCTACCTCCACATCCTCGTCGTCGTCGTCGTCGTCGTCGTCGTTGCCGTCGCCATCGCCGTCGCTGACGTGTCTTCGTCTTCCTCTCTCTCGAGTTCAGTGCCACTGTCCTCGCTAGTTCCGGTCGTTGCTCGTTGCCCGCTTGTTTCGCTCGAAGCCAACTCGCCATACGTGCCGTCTTACGTAATCTCGGAGAGATTTTTTTCTCCCGCGCCACTTCCAACCCGGTCGGGGACCGAGTCGGAAGGAAGGAGCGGTGGAAAGGTCCTCGCGAGCGCTTCTCGTGGAGGTGAAAGGGGCATCGAACGTTTCCGACGCGATGCACCGCGATGGAACGCGCGTATAAAACAACCGTCAGATTTTCTTCAACGAATCGCGGAGGTCAACCTCGTCGAGACTCAACTCCGTCCGTCATTTCCATGCGAAGTAGGGACGTGTGTCATATTATTTTTGAATAACATGGTTTTTTTAACTATATTTCTCATTACTTTTACCCTGTAATGTATATGTAATCGCGAGAAATCTATTATTTGAAATTTTAAAAATTTCAAATATATTTGATTTATCTCCTAATTTGATTCTATTTTTGCTACATATAAATAAAGGATTAATCTTCAGTCGTTCTTAATTTTAATTTTTACCATTTTTGTACACTAATACATTTGTGATTTAAGTAAAGTAAAATATTTCAATCGAGATCAATGTTTCGTAATAGCAGCTAAGTAATTGGAATCGCAGGGCAAACGTTGCTCGACGTGAGAATACGTTACGTCTGTTTTTAGCCGGCGTTTCCACGTTTGCACGGCGCGGCGCGCGGCGTGCAAGAAAGTCGAAATACCGCGCTCGCTCTTACGCGAATAATTGGGAGACGATTACGGGCCGGCTCGCCGGGACATCGATTTCCGAGTAATGCCGTCGCAAGATCGGTATACCGTTAACGTAACTCGCGCGTTTTCAACGCGCGGCGGACGCGCTAGACGGAAAGAAGACGTCGAGGAAGAGACAGCAGGTGCGCTCCGCCGGCTTACCTCAAATCACTCACACTGCTGTGTTACGGCACTCGGCGCGTTCGGTTCAACTGTCCGCGTATAATATCGCCGGCACATCAGATATACGCGCACATGACGCCGCATTGTAACGCCGCATTGAACTCTCCGCCGGGAAGTCTGTATCGCGACGCGGTGTTTCCTAGACGTTACATTATCAATCTGCGATTTATAAAACTTAATGAGGTAACAGTTGCTGCAACGTAATCGCGTTCGTCGCGTCCATGCCGTTTTAAATCGCACTCGAGGGACCGTAGGAAAATAATTAACCCCTTCCTGACGAAGTCTTGTGCGTATACTGACAATGAGAGAAAAATAAGTCACTTTTCGCCTCATCCATCATTTTCGAATATTTAACACGAAATATGATTAACTATATGCATCATTATGTTAATCATAATTCGCGTTAGAAATATTCGAAAATAATAGTTGAGGCCAAAAGTAACTATATTTTCCTCTCAGTGTATAATTTCTGAAATGTAATCGACTCTACACACGTATCTCGACAATATTGACACGTTCGCGATCGTAAAGAGACCAGCTCACCGATTTCGTGTTCAAAGCGGAACGCGAGCCGTTTATGGTGTTCTTGATCAGAATTAATTCGCATTGTATTGCACAATACCGAGCGAACCACGTTCGAGAACGCTGAAAGCTCGTAACGTCGCGTCGCACGCTCCGCAGCTCGGAGCACGCGAAAGGCTCTTTGTGCTTCTCCGTATTATGACGGGGGGGGATGCGCCTTGCGCTGTGTGTGACGCGTGCATGGCGGTGCGTGCATGCGTGCCTGAGTTTCCCGACTCGGCCGATGCACACACGGTGACGGCGCGGCGCCGGGTATATGCGTGCGCGTCGCGGAGACACGTCGCCGGGTCCCGTACACTTCCCGCGCTTGGCGTGGCGGCTTGACCAATTAAGGGCCCCTTCCGTTGGAAGGGGGCGAGGGGGACACGGAGGACGGACTTCTCTTTCATCCGCGCGCGTGTATGGGTTCGCGCGCTTCGTGCGCGCGCGAGCGAGTAACGATGCAATTTTTTCGAAGCGCCGCACAGTCGCACGATTCGATCCAGCAGACGTATCTCTTTCCCTCTGTCCACTCCTTATATTTTATCATATCTGCGCTGGCTCTATTACGTCCTAATTATGCGTAACGCGTTCCCCACCGCGTCGCGTCGCGTCGCGTCGCGCGCTCAAGGAGAGGCGCGACTCCGTCCTCGCGGGCGATAGGCGCGCTGGGAGACTCAGTTTTTGTGTTTATGATAATGAAGCGGATTTCCTGCTAAACGTCGATCGCGAATATTCATGCGGGTGTCGCATGGCACACCCGCCACGATCGAGGAGCCCGGCTGAGGAGGAGAGGAAAAACAAAGAAATGGTATTACGTACCACGACCGACGTTCGCGCGTACACGTTGAGAAATGCACGCGGGGCACGTAATCACATATTGTCGCTTGGCTCTTCCCCTGCAACCTTCGCACGCGAGATTTGATAACCTCGTATTGGAAAATTTCCGCCGACGAAGGAGCCTGAGAAGCTCCGGGCCTCACGTATGCGCGCAGGGAAGATGCAAGGATTCCCCGGGCCCCATGCGAGGCCCCGTTAAATCGTGTGCCCGCGGTGAAATGTAATAAAATTAATATTATATCCGGAGGACAAAGTTATTTGTACCTCGGAGTATCGCGCCGGGTGGCCATATATATTCCTGGCGTATTACCCGGACACTCGCGGATTATCTCGTTGCAACTAAAAACGGGATATCCGCAGAGTACGAGAGAGTTCCGCGCGGAGAATAGAATAAAATGACGCAACGCGTAGCTTCTCGTGAAAAACAACCTGTAAGATATAATAATTCTACAGATAAAAGCTTTTTTTCCCCCATTTATTTGTTGAATTGGCAACGAAGCAAATCTTGCGCATTATTAAACGTCCGATAATTATCTCAGACTTATCTGTGACTTGGAGCGTCGGAGTACTCGGTTTACGTTACAAGTACGCGTCGCTTGTTTGTCTCGGGATTTTCTCAGTTTCCCGTGACTCTTTACGACCGAATCGCGTACTCTTACGAATCGCGCCTCGTCCTCGGCCCTGCGAGCGTGTATTCCCGCGACGGAGAGTGGAAAAAAAGGTCGAAGAGGAGAAACCACGCGGAGAGTCCTCGGGTTCGTGCACGTATGCTGGATCCGCGCCAGACCGTTGTCGGGGGCCTCTCCTCCTCTCGCGAAGGCAAGTCCTCTTCGATCTCTCTGCCCCCCCTCGCCTTCCCCGGCCCCTCGTCGTTCCCCGATGCCGGTTTCTTGAGGTCAGAAGCGTGTGTACGCGTCTCGCCTTCCTTCCCGTTCATCGCCGCGCATTCATCGGCCTCGCCTTCGCGGGTTCTTGGGGTTACGGCGTTCTCTCCCGCGCGCGCGCGCGCGCGAACGCTGCATCGTCATCAAGAGATCGCGCGAACCGAAATCTACTCGTTCGGTCCTCCGCGCCTCGAAGGAAGAAGAAGAAATAGAGACAATCCACAATTAGATTCTAGATTCTTTATGCTTGCAGAGATTAAATGAAACAATAAACATCGTTTAAAGAGATCCTTTTGTTACTACGTATTACTTCTATATCTTCTTTTATGTATTGTTGTTAAACTGCGGCTCCCCTGGCTGGTGATGAAATTAGAATTAGAAAACTTTCGTCTTCCTTTCTTTCTTTCCTTCCTCTTTGTGCAGATTGCGAATCTCCATCTACATTTACTTTTATTTTATCCGTTGAAAGCGTGCAGAAAAGTACGGCTGGGGAAAAGCACGGACCCATTACGCGATAACTGTGCCGCTCCGCGTCCCTCCACGAGGAAACTTTTGCGTACGTGCGGGAGCGCGCGGTGAGCGCGCCGGTGCCGAGTGCGACGGTGTATGCCGCTTACATTAAATAAATTACCGTGGCGGCCGTGGACCGGTAACACGGGAACGCTGTTACCTGGTCCCCGTCGCGGCGGCGGCGGCCACGCAGGTATACGTGCGCGTCCGTACACGCGAGCGCGCTCGCCGGCGCGAGTGTGTCCGCCGGCGAACTTGACTCGCTTCTTGCGCCGCGCTCCGCCGGCGGAGGAAGTCGCGGCCGCTCGCCTCGCCGCCCCGGTCTCTCTCTTCCCATGACCGTACTTCACCTTCTCTATCTCTAAAGCGATTTCCACGTCGACGGCGAAATTAACGTCGCCGAGCGCGCCGGCACGGCACGGCCGTCCGCGATTTCGCGAACTCGCCTCGCTCCTCAAAATTGCGTTCTTTTAATCCGAAATTATTCGAAACCACGGTGAATCCTCGGTAAAAATATTTAAGATAGATAAAGGTCTTTTGTAAAAGTGTTTATACTTTTTGACAAATAGAGATATTGCACGCTGAGAGAAAAATATCGTTACTTTTGGACTCAGTCACAATTTTCGAATACTTCTAACGATAATTATGGTTAACATACATTGTTAAACTCGTAGTGTCAAATTATACTCAATTTGAGTCATTTTTAAGTCGTCCATAGCTCGCCGCTGCTCCTACTCAATATTTCATTAATTTTGACTAAAAGGAAGGTAAAATTTTGACTAACATGGAAGTTAAATTAGATAAATTAACAACATCGTGAGTAAGTCTTACTCGCGGTGTCGCTAATTTTGTCTCATTGTTTTAGTCAAATTAACCGAATCGTGAGTAGGAGCACGGGCGACTCATAGCAAATCGGAGTGTAATGATACATACAGTTAAGTTAAACCATAATTATCGTTAGAAATATTAGAAAATTATGATCGAGGCCAAAAAGTAACTGTATTTTTCTTACAGTGTACAATGAAATTGTTCCGAGTCTGCTGAATGTGTGCTACGCACACGCATTTTGGGGAAGTGCGAAAAGAGAAAACGGGGCAGCGGCGGTGCGGGATACGCCGACTCTCCCGTAAGTGCCTAGTAATCGTCGGTCCCAACACGAAAACCCGCAATGAGGGAAATAGAGTTGGTCGACCCCTTTTCGCCGATCGGTTGGCGACACGTATCGGCCGGCTCGGCCACCATGTCGAGACAAGGAATAGGAAGCCAGCGGGTACCAGCATGGCGACCTGTGTTTTGCCTATTTGTTCTGCCCGACAACGCGAAACGTCTCTGTGATTCTCTTTTCTTTTCTTTTTTTTTCTTTCCAGGGAACCTTCGTTCTACACCGTTACGCACTTTTCCTCGCCGCGCATTCGGGAATTCCACGAACGGCGGTTGCATCTCCTTCCTCGTTCAGGTCATCCCCAGGCAATATCCCGCGGAATTTACGGCGGTTTTGTTGCACCGGTTTATCGCCGCGCGGAACGCTTCGCTTCCGCGCGGTTTCCAGATGCTATTTCGCATTCGTCTCGGAAAATTGCGCGATATTCCCTCCCGATGAAGAACGGTTCGCGGGCAAGAGCCACAAGAAGCAATAGCAACTGAAAGTTCGCACAGCAGACCGCGAAGCCTGTACGTTGTACTGATACTATTGATAGAATTATACGGGCTACGTGAAATCAACCCGCAAACGTTCAACTGATTGACAGGAAAATGCGCGAGCGAAACGATAATATCCCGCAGTTTAGAATTTATAACACATATTGAGTTTATATTGTAAAAAAATCGGTTAATAATTTCATACGCGCCATTTTTTCTTTATATTCTACAACCTGTGAATTTCCATATCACGCTCCACTGGGCGCGCGTTCATTTATTAGAAAAATATATGTATATATACATAATAAAAGAAAAAAAAAAACAGCGAGTCTCTGAGAGGATCTGATCCCGTTCGGAATGACCGGTTTCACTCTCAAACGTATCGGGCAGGCCGATACCGATCGTACGGCGTACGGTACACTAGAAAATCCGATCGTCAAGAAGTACGGCGTGCCTCCTCAGGGTCAGGTTTAATGTAGTAGGAACGGAAATGACGGCGGAACGGGCTAACAACATGCGAGCGTGACAGGGACGCGGGAAACGCTGGAGGGGACTCCGGAGCGCCGGAACCCTAACCTGACGTAAGTTGACCTCCGCACCTGGATTCGCGATCGCGCGTTCGGCGTGGGGTATTTAACGGAACCGCGAAGAAAGTAAAGTAGAAGGCGCGCGCGCGCGCGCGCAGGTGGCCTTTGCCTCGCGATGGGAAAAATGCGCCCGGCGGACCTCGCCCACCTGCTGAATGACTGCCAATCGCGATCGCCGACAGCCACAAACATTAGCGCCGACCTCCGGAGAGATCGAGGCTGTCCTTTCCGCGATAAAAATGTCACATATTATTTTATCTTGCATATCGTGAGCGTAGCACGAAAGAATCACTGGATAGCGATGGCCAGAATTCGATTAAGTCGACGTGAAAGATATTCGGCCTAAAGTTGAAATTAACATTTCAGCAAAATTGCCACTGTTGGCCTTGGCATGTTTCTTTTTTCTTTTCATTTAGGGTCGGTTTTTTTTAACTTCTTGATGGGTTAACTAATTAACACTGAAAAAAATTCTGATTAAAAACGGACGAATCAGAAAATCTTATAGAATAGATCAAATATTCTGGTTTGTATAATAGAAATTCTGATTATTATAATAAAACTCAATACTTTATATGACAACTTATAATAATTAGAATTCCTATTATACGAACTAGAATATTTAATTCATTCTACTAGATTTTTCTCATTCGTCCGTTTTTAACCAGAATTTTTTTCAGTGTAGTTAAATCATATTTCTGTCTTTGTTTTATCTTCAAATCAGATTCGATATGTTCAGATTTGATATGATTTAATTTGATTAGTTTATCATGAAGTTGGAAAAACCGGCCCTTAAACAGAAATTTTTCAATCTCCTTTCTTCAAAACGCTCAGGTTTCCTAGTTTTATTTAATAAAAAGTTTGGAAAACCTTTCGCGCACCAACTTGATACGGTAATTAAAAAAATAAGAATTGTTATGTATAAAAAATCAAGCGTTTCAGTTTCAATATTGAAAATGCAGTTGCGCCTGATACGATGTATAACGTCAGATATCTTGGCAACCAAGTTTCGAACTAGATTTCTAATGATTAGAAAACGTTTTAGATGACGCGTGATACTTAATAACGTAACAATGTCAGGGCTGCAATCGCGCGAGAGGAAAAAACGCGCGGCAAGCGCGAGAAAGAACCGCTTCGGCTTCTCGTACGAGCGTTCTTTGTAATTTGCATTCGACTGTAATTTGCAGCTTGCCGCTAAGTGTTAACTATTTTGCAAAAGCTTATGCTAATTCATCAATCGAGAACGGCATAGCTAGTGCCGTACGGCTGGTTAAAAAAAAAACAGATAAACGATTGATTAACACGAATTTATAAGCTCATTCGTTATAGATCGACGGAAGATTATCTATACGAATAGTATATCACGGGAATTTAAGAAAAATATGAATACCTTTTTTTTGCGATGCAAGAAAAATCCGCGTGGAATATGAATGTACATAAGCGGTTTGCCTTGACCATGATAACCGGACAGGTTTCTATAAATATTTTTAAAAGAGTTATGATATATCGTTTTATATCTCACTAAAACTTCAACGTTTTAAAGTGTATTTACGTGCATTACAAGTAATTTGTGCGCATCTCTCGTGCGGTATCTCCGCGACATTTAATGTATGCAAAATCTCACACTGACTGCCGATGACAGCTCGCCACGTGCTCAACGCAGAATCCGCCACATTCCTCTCCGCGCGTACGCGACGTATTGTATATGCAATGCGGATTTGCTGATCGGTCATCATCATTCCGCGAACACGTCTTCCGCGTCTTGCGCGAAGTGACAAGCCATCGATGCAGATACACGTTGCGACATCGCTGCCAATTAACCGCTCCCGTTCAATTTTTTTTTAACAAAGCAGCTGCCTTTTCTTCCATTTGAATCTGACCGCAAGTGTCACTCTTAATCGGGAGAATTCTACGTAGAGTTCTACGTGGAATTCTACGATCATATAATATAAACTAAACTGCTAGTTAATACCTGCGTTAGTTTACAATTCATCTGTTTCTACATTATCTACGATATAATTTTAACTCAATTTATCAAAATCTCCAATTTGTATGTTTCAGCCTAAATATTGATTTTATCATTTCACGACTTCGCGCTTCAATAGCCACATTCCAGAATAATGAGATTTCAAGTCATTCTCAATTCAGAGAATTCTGTATGACACACGCTTACGCATCGCAGTGTAACAGAGACAAGGAAGCGATCAATTTCAATCTCGATGACGAAATCGTCGTTGCGGTCGATCTACACTCGATCAAGAAGGGCTAAAGCATGTGAATAACAAGTTTTTCTTAGAAGAAAGTTGTAGAACAGGACGATGGTCATCTCTTTCAGAAGTCTGTCAAAAATTCTGTACACTTTCGTTGCCTTCAACATATTTATCAACTGTGAATTTAAAAAACGATATTAGAACTTTGTTAAATTTATCGTCCGTTATTATTATTGAACCTAGCCATATCACAATTCGGGATCACAAAATTATATATTAAAATAAAATAGGAGAAAGAGAGACGAGAGATATAGATAAATATCTCAAGATTCGTTCAATTTCCATAGGCATTTAGTAAATATATCGACAACGTTCTTGAAAGATTAATTTATGTCGTGAAGATACCAAGAGCTTAATCCTTTTTCTACTCGAAATCTCTTTAGGCAAGTACACCCTCGCAATTTTAACAGCGAAGCGTATTAATCCAGCTGGCCGAGCGACGGAATTACTTTTAGAAAGGCAAGTTCAACGACTCCTAAAACCAAACTTTGGACTTTCCTTGATGTCATTCTATAAACCTCCGCGCTTCCGCTTCTTACTGGCAAATCTGGCTGCCGGGCTGGAATTCAGTGGGGCAGAGGAGAGGTGAGGCCGGCCGGTATGTGTGTTCGTGCGGGTTTACGTGCACGTTCGCTCGAGGGACAGAGGAAAGAAAGAGAGAAAGAGAGAGAGAGAGAGAGAGAGAGAGAGAGAGAGAGAGACGGGTGAGGCGAAAGAAGGAAAGAGAGACAGAGAAGCGTATGGCCGCGCCGGTGGACTCCCCGGGTTTCGCCAAGAAGACGTAACGGTAAATCCGCGGCCGCCGGCGTCCGATGAACCCACTCTCTCAGCCTCGCAAGGCCTGCCGCCGCAGCCTTCTTCTTCTACTTCTTCCTCGGCCCGCGTGCGTACGTGTTTACGCCTACACATGCACGCGCACGCGGGGAAGGGGG
>VBVQ01000248.1:10253-73582 GCA_011636635.1 Tetramorium simillimum | reverse complement strand
AAAGTTTCAAAATTCGATGGTTTAATGCCACTTCATTTCAAAATCTGAGTAAAATAAGTAATAATAATACGACCGACAGTTTAATTAATTGGTTCCAATCTAATAATGTTATCCATAATGTTTTAATTTAAAAAAAAATGCTATTATGTTATTTTAAACAAAATAATTCAATTTTATGCGTGGTAAGTTTGAATAGAAAAGCTTGACTAAAACTTCGAAATTCTGCATGTTTTGCATGTGTCGAGAAAAATCAATATAAAAAAAAAAAAAAAAAATTTAAGGAGATCACAATTCATTTAGCAAAGAGAAGTGAATGTAGTGAAATTAGTCACTGTTAGTCACCCCATTAATCCGTCTCTTTCAAATGCATTCTCTTTTTATTGATAAAATTAATGAACTCTAAAATATTCCACACACACGAACTGTCATTTACAATTAGTGATAAAACTCGAGATTTATCTCTTTGTAAGTATTAAACGCACCGCGGGGAGCGTCGGCTGACTCGCAGCTGGAAAGATCGGACACGAGTGTTAGATAAGGGGAAACGTGACCGGTATGCGTAGTTTTCTATCTGTATCTTTGTTCGCGTGCGAAAAAATTGGCCAATCTCGCTCCCGTGACTATCGTCGAACAGTTCGTTTATTGGTCCCTGTCCCCGTCAATTCGCAAGAGTGACATTACCTCGATCCGACGATTCCGACTTTTGCATAACGCGCTGCTATCCGCTGCATCGATATCTCCCCCGCGACTTCTCGCTCCAATTCTATCTGATTAGACCTTGACGATTCCCGCTCATTCTCCGATCTCCGATTTCTATTTTATACGCGATGATCTTACCATTTAACAAACTCGAGGTATCAAAGTCTCAACACATCGAAATCATTCTCTGTGGAGTTATCACGTCGAACCTTTGGCAGCAAAAACGCCGATTTTCGAGATATCGTAATGCTTGCCATATAAAAGCTTGCGATATTCCAGCATTACGCAATTAGGTATATTCTATTTTAACGCGATTAATTTCTTCTTCAAAGTATTCTTTTTTAAACAAGTATTCTTTTTTGTTTCATTATGATTATTAAAATTAAATATAAATATTAAAAAGTACAAATTCTTTTCTCTTTTTAAACATAAAAATATTACTTTTCTAAATAGTGAAATTTTCGCTGTTTAAAAAGTAATTATATTCTATCATAATTCTTTTTTACTTCAACTTTCTTTAGAAATAAAATTATGAGATTTAATTATAAATTAATTCTCAAGATAATTTTATATTAAAAATATCTTTGAAAGTAACTCATTAAGCTACTATTAATTATTAATAGAAGGTTAGAATTACTTTCCAGAAGCAAATTCTAAAAAGTATCTTGGTACATATGTACTCGGTACTTTTAGCATAAGACATATTATCACACATTCTTCAAATACATGATAATGATTCTCGATTAAATCCACATCCATCTGTTTTTCTGTGTGCGACCCGACTTATATCAGAGCTTGTAGTAGTCGTACGCGTTATCTCATCATTCCCGCGTATCAGTATTGCAAAACTAGTATTGCATACTAATTCAATGTTCTCTACTAGATTTCTATGTCGTTAGCAGAATACTTATCAGAGATTAGTATTTGCGTACTTAGTACTCGCGTCTAGATTTAAAATCTTTATAGAACTGACCAACTTTAAGATAAGATAGAAGTAAAAACTTGAAAGACTTAAATTGTTAATTCGTTTTAGCTTCGTATCGGTATTGCAAAAGTTGCTGAATTATAATCGTTAACGCGATATTCTTTACCAGATTTCTGTATCGTTACCAGAATATTTGAGCACCCTAACTGGTTCTAGATCCGAAGCCCTCGGTCTAGGACTGGTTGGCATCGATTGACGAGGGACCGTTACATTGTTGTCAAAGGTCACGTTGCTACTGACCCGTGGCTCCGGACTAGAGACCGTCTCGGGATAGTTGATTCTCTCCCTCAGCAATTCCTCCTGTAGCTCTTCGGAGGGCGTCCTGCAAATCTTGGACGACTTCTCCGTTTGGTTGCTCGTGGAAAATTTCTTGATGAACATAATCGGACTGTTTGCCATGCGATAACTCTCGCTACGTTTTACCTTACGATCTGTTCGGTCGCCACGCGATGAACTCGAGTTTTTCGTGGTTTGATTATCTAATTCCGTACAATCGACAGTCGCGCTTTTATCGCTGGTGTCGCAATCGTCGTTGAGCGTCGTATCGATATCTTGATTATCGGAATTAGAATTCTTTTTCCTAGAGAAGCTCGGAGTGTCGAGATCCGAGACCAACAATTTCCTACCTAACTTGGGCGTATTACCGGTCACTCTCAACATCTTTGGATAAAGACCTGATTTCTCAAAATCGAGTCGCGAGTTCGCGGGATTAAGATCGACAGAGTGATTGACTTTGGACGGAGCGATCGCGCGAACGTTCGTCTCAACAGCGTCGCTGTTGAGCTCTGGCGGATGGTTCTCGTCGCGATCAAGTTTGCGCTTTGTTTGTCTGTCCATCTGCGAGCCTGCGATCTGACAGATCCTGGCTTTATTTACGGATCTGTCCGGCTCCGGGAGTCTGTTGCTTGGCGCCAAAGCTAGGGTCGGACTGGCGAGGGCCTGTCTAGACTCGTCCATAGAGCGTGACGTAGCGATCGCAGTGCGTGATGTCTCTAATCTACCAGTGCGGCAATCGCGGTGCTCGTCAGTGCTGGACGTCTTACCTTCGTCGCCTTGCACGTTGACATAAGCCCCGCGGACCTGTCTGTGGGGACTGGTCGGGCTCGTGGGACCGACCACGGTCGCCGGCGTGCGCACGTAATCCGGACTGGTCGCGCGATCGGGACTCCGCGCCGCCCGAATGATTAGTTTGCCCAACTGGGGTGACGTTGGCGGTGCGGTCCTGACGTTAGAAGCGTCCACGGTGTCGACGCTCTTCGTAACGGCGCGGATATTCGGGACCGCGCGACGAAGTAACGGCGATGGACTCGGTGACACTCCTTCCCTCACGAAGGGACCTACATACATACATATTGACATAGAAATTTATGTTCGTCGGAAATAAACACAAACAAAAAATATTAATAATATACCGTAATTTATTAAAATTTGCAGATTTAAGCCGAGTTAAAATTTTAGTAGAAAACAAATTCTTATTCTGATAAATTACGCTGATAGAATGACGAATGTTGAAATATAACTGAAATAACTGAAATACCTGGATTAAACGTCGTGTGCGCTCCCTTCCTTCTCTTTAGACTGTCGGACGAGTAGACAACTTTGCCCTCGGAATCTAGTGTGACTCGAGCACCCTGTCTCTTCCTCTCCAACGACGAATCCGGTTTCTTCGGCAACTCGCTCAAACTCACGTACTCGGCGTCCTTTTTGAATATGTCAGAATTCGCGTAGGTGGTAGTCGGTCGGACCGCGGCCATGCCCGATGATGACGATGACGACGACGACGATGATGAAAGTGGACCCGTAGTGGGGCGTTTGTCGTTATTGTTCCTCACGTCGGCTATGGTCACATAGTCGCCAGAGTCTGCATTCGACAGCTCCTGCACGCTTGCTCCATTCTTCGTGGCGTGCTTCTTGCTACCCGGAAGTACACCACGAAGCTTGCCCAAAACTCCACTCAGCGGACTGATTTTCATCGACGACGACTGGCCTGTTGCTGTCGGTCTGTCGTTACTGGTGGCTGCCGGCAATACTTGTACGGTGGCATACAGATTCTTGTCCTGGCCGTTGATCACCTCCATCTTGGAAGTGCCGACGGTGGCAGACATCAATACTGAACCGCCGCCTTGAAGTTCAGTCCTTCGGCTCATCGGCTCGCTCGTCTTCTTCTCGTTTTGATCAGTCTCTCTCGCGTGCTCGTCGTCAGACACGGGTGGCGTAATCACGCACATCGATGGGATCCGACTGCTCGTGATTGCCGTCTTCGAACGGATTCTCTCGATTCGCTCGCAACCCTCCAGATCGCTCGATTCTGAATATTCAAATTCGGAGCAGGATCGGCCGGTACAGGCTGGACTCGAAGCAGATTCAACGGGAGACGAGGATGTGTTGTGACCACTGTCAGGCGATTCGCCACCGTTTTGATTTTGACCGTGGACCTGTTGACAAAATTAAATATATTGAAGAATGTAGGCAAGCAGAATAAATGCTTACACAATTATTTTCTACAAGTATTATGCAGAGTTTGTTACAAAAACATTTAATAATTTTATGGAATATAAAAAAATTAATTTTTATTGTTGTAAATATCTTAATAGAAAAATGGATGCTAACTTATATTATTTTAATCAAAAATATAAGTGAAAGATCTTAACTAACTCAATGATTTTTAAGCAGAAGAAATAAGAAAGAATAAAAGTAAACTGAAAATCTATTTGTCTATGCGTGAGATACCGGGCATTATATATTATTGAAAATTACTATCTCTTATCTTAAAGAGTCAATAGACTCTTAAACCTACCATAGCAACAACTGTAAGGCTGGACTTGCGCTCGGGAGGCGGTGGTGCCATAAGTGCGGTGCAAACCGTTCCAGCCGAGCTGGTAGTCGTGGAAGTTGATCCTCGGCCAAATAATTCGTATTCATTCTCGACAATCGGTGAGGTGGGGTCCGAACCAATGTCGTTAGTCTTGGTCAAAGGACTCTGTGGCATAGGTTCCTCTTCTCTAAGAGTTTTCAAGCCTGAGTCCATATGAAATGAAGTATAATATCCTTCCGTATCGCAAGAATACACTGACGACGTTTCGCCATCGTCGGAAAAGGGCACCACAGTGATGTCCTGTATGATATCCGGTGTTAGGGTACCTTCGGAGGTTACCGAAGATGAGGCTGAAGTGTCCCTTCCCTTCAATCGCCTCATGTGACTTAAGGAAGTAGAGGATGTGCCGATCGAAGCTGTCGTTGTGGATCTGAGATAATATATTTGAGTGATAATATATTTAAGTGAGAGATTTTAAATTTTTCTTCTAATCTAAAATAATTTCTCCGTAATAATTTGTGGTTCAGGAGATTAAGGGAAATGTCAATTCGCCTGGATAATCGAAATTTAATTAAATTTTGAATGTAGTTTAAGTAACTTCTATAATTAATTTTCACAACGGATTATAAATTGTTCTATTAAATATCTCTCAAATATCAAGAATCTATTCCAAATCTAAAGATCTGCTGTAATTTTTAGTTAGGTAATTAACGATCTCGCGTTAGTAAATATTTAATAGTATAACTAATAAAATATAAGATTTCCGTCAATAATGAGACATTGAGATAATCTCTGTTTGACTTCTTCTTCTTCTTACCTCGGCTGATGCGTGGTGGTGGTAGTCTCGCTGCCGATGCTGGCTCTTCCGCTCTCGGATGAAGCGCTCCAGTTTCCGGAGCTCGAATGTGGTGCGTCGTCGCGGTTGCTGCCCCCCTTCCGTCGTTCTCGCCTCTGGGCGGCGCTTTCGCGTAATTTCACGCTTGGCTGTTTGTTGTCCGTGCTCGGCATCGACACCGGTATGCTGGCCGTGCTCTTGCCGCTCGAGCTGGACGAGCTCGGTTTCCTCTCGTGCGACTTGTCCCTTCGGCGTCTCGTAGTCACCGTCTCGTAAATATTGATCTCCTCTGGCGATCTCGTTTGACTTTGTGCCTGCTCGGTTCTCTCCGCGCTGACTACCGTCGATTCCTGTTGTTGTTGCGGTTGTTGCTGATTCGATTTCGGACTGATTAGTTTCAGTCTGGACATGCCCCACGCCTTCAGCGTGTTGAAGTGCGATTTCTTTTCCGTCGGCGAATCCTTCTTCGTGGAACCCAAGACATCCGTGCTCGCCGAGCGATGCGCTCTCGGCATGGCGTTTGGCAGCGTCTCCTCGGGCTCGTCGCCAGTCGTCTCCCTACAGCGATAAATAATCTTAACGACGTGAATACGATGCGCAGTACTACTACAGCGAGTGAGATTTGCATCACGCTTTAAGAATAGATTCAAACGCGCAAACGTGCGATGATTAATTACTGATCAATCGTGACACTGCACGATGACGATTTTGTAACAGATTTATTATTCGCGTATATTTCAATTGATATGTAAATTAGATTGTTAGAATCCGTGGGAGGTCTCGTGCGTGATATCACGACAATGATACGGAGATGATCTGAAACTATTATCATGGCAATGGGAATACAGAGGTAGAGTAAGGAAGATTCTTCGTGCTTGGACGACTGCGAAAATATGAGCACACTTTATCGAGCGTGACAAATCGCTGACTATTTTCGAGGTACAGATCTCTGGAACCGTGTCCCTATAGTAACAGAACCGCTGCGATAAGATGTATCCGGGCAAAATGCATACTTCTTGGTTATACGAGTATATTTATCATGCCGTAAAAGTTGAAGGGAGCATTCAACGAATAGTCCATTAATCCCTTCAATGATAGCATTTCTTAGTAGTTCTTTTTAAATGATGATGAATGATATTATCATTATTATACGGATTGTAAATCGAGCAAAACAATTATTTGAAACAGTTATTTTGGCGAAACGAGAAACAATGAAGGATAGATCAAATTTTTATTAATTCATTTTTAATTCCGGAGTTTAAATAGCACGGAGTTAATAGCTTTATGGAATAAGATTTTAATTATATTAATTTGAAATGTGAAAGTAGTAATTAAAAGAGTAGTGAGTAAAATAGGAGAAAAGTTTTCAAAATTCTTCAATTTAGAATTAAAGGGTTAAATATGGCAATACTAACCCTCCGATAGCTTGTCGAATCTCTTTCTGATCGGTGCCGGCGATCGTATTTCGTCTCTTCCCTCTCGGCCTGCGTGGCCGCGATCTCCTCTTCACCGTCGTTTCCTGAGTCTCTGGTCCTGACAGCAAGGACCTCCTCCTCGTCGACATTCTTTCGAAACCTCGTCCGCTCACATCCACCGCTACGATTTCCGCTGGGAATCTACAATGAAAACGTACATTTCGGAATCACAATAGAGAGCTTGTCGGGTTGTCATTGATACAAAACTGAATAGACCGAAGAAAGAACATATCAAGTCACGTAACAGGAAGCCGTGTGACGGACTTTTGACTTATGTACGTTTATATGTATTAGTTTTTATTTTGCCATGCGCAAGTTTGACTCGGACTACCTAAATATTAGATAAAACTATTCAAGATTTTCTGTAAATTGGCAATTATAATTATTCTTTGATAATCTTCTCCAATTTGTTTTCTCTCTCTAATGTTGAATCAATGACATTTGTACTAATCAGATACTCAAAGATAATCATTAAGTATAGTTGGTAAAAATGCATTATATTAAATTTCATTAATCTTTCCCAAAATAAAGGATTTATTATATATTCTTATACGTAAAAGACAGTAAAGAATGTGTCGAAAATTTAACCAAAAATAAGTTTTTGATATTTTATCAAGATTCATAAATCATCTCCAATAATGAAACGATTTTCCTCTCTCTCTCTCTCTCTCTCTCTTTACTTCGTGCGGCGGTTTCTACAATTCCCGTTCTATCAGCAATCAACGACGTATTGAGATAAACCGCTTACTTGAGCGCGATAGCCTGAACCTGTTCCTCGGGGCTAGGTAGTTTGTGATCGACAGCATCGTCGCTGGTCATGTCGCCCAAGATCCTGGACGAACAGTCCGGTGGTACGGTGACGTCGCCGAGCGCTTCAGTGGATGTCCACCTTCGAAGATCTTCGATAGCAGCCGGCTGCAACAAAATAATCGTACATGTAGTAAAGCTGCTGCCCCATTTTTTAAATATTTCTTTTTGTACGCTTTACGTAATTATCCACATTATTTATCACCACTTTTATCTCTTTAAACATAAATAGCTAATATATTTATCAAATTATTAAACTATATATATATATATATATATATATATTCAGTATAATATATCTAAAAAAGATATAATTAAAAAATAGATTTTTGGATATTTTCATAATGATGATAATTAGCATTGTGTAGAAGAGTATCTCATTTATAGCAGAATATTTCTTATGTATCTTTTCTCTGATTGATTTTCTCGATAAAATTTTATTGAATTAATCTTAAAAAATTGAGAAATTTGTTTCATGGGTAGACAGAGCGAATACTAGGAAGCGGTGTGTTTCTTGTGCCGTGTGAAAGAGTTGTGCTATTTTGTATGTACGTGTTTACTTGATGTTGTTATGTGACCTGCTCCCAGAGCACGTAACAAATGACTCGTTTTTTTTTCTTCCGCGGGATCCGGGAGCCCCACAACCAGGGGGTCGTCTTCCGTTCACCCTGCGGGAAACTCGACGCTGCGGTGAAGGAAGAAGAACGAATAATGTGTTTTACGCGCTACAGCACCTGCGCGTAGGTGTTAACTATTGTCGGGATGTCACCTCGCCGACCGGGCTGGTTTCACGCGTGAGATACGGAACGGATTGGGTTCCGACTGTCTGCCAACTTTTCCACACGATGCACTAGCTGTTGTTCGCGATTAATCCGTGAAAACGGGCAGATTAATGTGCAAATTTTAATTTTCAAGAAAAGGAAATAAGTCCAAAAACACCCATTTTAAAAATATTTATTCATTTTGCATACCTAAAATTTGCATATGTAAATATATATATATATATATATATATATATATATATATAAATATAATATAAACTCCTAAATATGATTAGCTGAAGTATACAAAATTAATTTAACAATAGTTAACACACTAAATTAATATATTAAATTAGTCTGTATTTTGCTATTGTTAAAATACTATTGTTAAAATAAGTATCAAAATTCAATATTATTTCAAAGCCAAGTGATATCGATTTTGTATTTGTATGTACGTATCAGTATTCAATCGATTTATCTTGAAAGTCATCCTTGGTTCTGAATTTTTAACGGGAGATAATCTATGAAATTTACATTCTTCTGCTTGTCAAGCACAGTATTACTGTCATATTATAATTGTGCATTGAATGACAATCTCCGTTTGATGTAAACCGGTTTAATGCCGATTCAAGTGTAGAAAAATGCAAGTTAATCGTGACACATTTGATGTCAAGTAGAGAGGAAACGCTGCCCGGTGAAATTACTGGTACTGTTTCAAAGAAACGGGGTTCGATCCTATGAACTCCTCAATTATACGGTGAAAGTTAATTACATCGAATTAAGTAGGCAAAGAGGTCAGATTTAATTTTGCTTGGCAATTGTAAGTTAGTATCTCGGGTTTAGGATTATTGAGTCATGCACTGTAATCTCTCTCTTTCTCTCTGTGTTCGATCATCCGATACTAACTAAATGCCTCAACTCCCTACTCGGTTTCTTCCGTGTTTCGCCAAGTCAATGGGAACAGTGTAACTATGATGTACTGAGTTATATAACTCATTGAGAAAATGTATGAATGCGCCGCTTCTCTGTGCAACTTTCTCATTCGACAAAAAGATTTCACTACGCGCCACTAGTGAGAAATGATTAGATAATCACGGTAAAATTATTATAGATTCCAACGAAATGTGAATTCTTGTCTTTATAAAGAATTTTTTAAATATAATCTCGGATATAATCTCGGAAACTTGAAAAATTACTGCTACATTAAAAAAAATGCTAATAATATGTAGTAGAATTAACAATATTTAACATTGATTGATCTGAAATTAACTCGGAGCGCGGAGAGAAATATCAATCGGAAGAGTACATGTCCTGACATTTTCATAGAGAATGGGATGTACGATGGGAATGTACTTACGACTCTAGACTCGATGTCGAGGCTCTGGTCCCGTCTCCTCTTACCGAGGACCGGCGTGCAAAGGAACATATCCATCGAGCTGCCATCCCTCCTCAAAGAATCTAAACTTCGTACGGCGACTATAGCAGCGAGCTCGTACAACTCCCTCAGGGCCTTCGGCCTCGTGTCCGTCGTGAACAGTCCCGTCGATGGTTTATTCGTGACGTGAAAATGGTCCGACCTCGCCGCGAAAGTACAGATATCCGATTCCGCTGTAACATGAAGGATACGATGCTTTAACGATCGCCTTGTCGCCTAAGAGATTGTAGTCAAACTGTTACATGTAGAGCCGCATGTTTATCTAATTTCTATCATTTATCCTGATACATCGCACGTAACGATAACATCGCGATAAATTTCTTTCGAGATAATTCCATCTCTTGGCGTATACCGTTATGCTTTTTTCAGATATGCAACTTTTATATAATAATTATGCAAAAATATGGGATTGTAAATGGAATTGTAAATGTTGTAACCATAATTATTGGAGACCTCTTATAGAATTTTATATTCAAATATACCCCAATAATATAAACGTGTAAATACTAATTAAATATAAACTTAAAAGAAATCTATTTTTCTTAAAAATAATTGACGATTAATATACTCGTAGATATTAATATATCGTATATAAAATATTTGTAAACATACAAATACTTTTAAAAGAAAGTTCCTTTTTTTATTCTAAGAAATTCTCTAAAAAAAGAACGAGAAAGATTTATGGAAAGGTTCGCTAATTAAAAGAAAAAGAATGTCTCGTGCTTCATATCGAATTTGAGTGAGGCGCTCACCACCACATCTTTTTTTGCTTTACAGCTGTTCTATATAATACGGCATTTCAGTTCTGTAATATACTTTTTGCCGGTCATATATGGCGGACGAATATCACGCCGCTGACATATCTTAACTGTAAACATGTTCCATTCACGGTTTCTTGCTTGCATCGTAGCGCACGCAGGCCCGGGCATGAAATCAGTAAAAAACCTAACTCATGCCACCCGCGCTCGAGGGGCACGCTTGATTCGACGTTTCCGGTTGTTTTCAGAAACGGTTTCTTCCGTGACGAAGCCGGGGCCTTAATCTCTGACAACGAGGTCCTTCCTAATTCAGGTTTTCAATTACATATCTGGCGAGGAATAATAATTCCATAATACACATTAATTATAAAATAATTATTTATTTAGAGGACGTTAAATGAAACATAAAATATGTAATTAAAATATAATTTATATCAATAAAATTTGATTTCTCTCCAATTTAAAACAAAAATTGAGTTTAAAGCGATTTATTATTATCAAACGCACATATTATTTGGTCGTTATATTTATTATTTCTTAATTTCTTGACTGTGTCATTTTTTCACGTATATGATATTTTATATTTCCAGATAATAATATGATTAGAAAGAATGCTTTTCTCGAAAGTTCTCGAAAATTCGAAAATTTATAAAGAGTAATTCAAAATCGTGCAGACTCACTGTACCCCAGCACGCACACGTGAAACATATGAATTGAATGGCGGATGAGTCATAACGTTTGATTCGTGTTTTTACCGGCGCGGCGACGTGATCGCCGAACAATGAAATCCTGTAAACACCTCCGCGCTCACGGACAATTAGTTCCGTTATTCAGAGAGATCCTTAATTGCTGACTTTTTAGAATCAATCTTTTGACTTGACAACGCATAGCGCATGTATACGTCTCGCAGCGCTATGAAGTGCTTTCATTATCGCACGCTTCTTGTGTTTTCTCCCGTTGTTCGCCTTTTGTTTTGCACAACACCACGAAGGGTTAACACCACTACCGGTCCGACACGCGATAAGGTCCGTATTCCCCATTAGAACTTTGTCCCTGTGAGGATTGGATGCTCGCCGCATCCAATAACGTTTACGCTCGATTCGCATGCTCGATTTGCCCTCTGACGCTATGATGGAACGGCTATTCTGCGGAATGCGATTTGCTTCGCAAACTTTCGTCAGGGTAACTAACTAAAGACTAATAAATTTGCAATTTTATAATTTCGAAGTCAGCGAAATCGTAATTTTATAATCTCGATTCATTTAAAGTCAAAACTTGTACAAAGAAATTAAAATATTTTATAATCCTAATTTACTAAAATTATTAAATTTACATAAGCTAAGAATTATATATTTTATTTATTCAGAAAATAATATTTTCCGATTCTAACTTACGAATTGACATGTTTTACACGATTTTCTCTAAAAATTTTGAAAAACATTCGAAACGAGCGCTACGTTCTTTGCTATCGATTCTTCGGTGTCTTCGCTCCGAATGGCTTCTGAAATACTTTAGTATTAAGAGTTACGCTAACGGTTCATTACGAAGCAAGGTAATAATATCGCACGATTGCTCCGAGCATTTATGCCATAGTGTATAAACAGAGCGATGCGTGTACGTGCGGGCCGCGAGCGAGAAAGACTCGCCAGTGTTCTCCAGTCCGATTCGATACAATCGTCCGTGGAGTATTTCTTACTAACCGTCTGTAACCTCGGAAGCCGATGCACATAACTACACCGCCGGTACAACCTTCTGCAGACGAGCGGAGGATCGACCTTCCTTCGTGATGTTCTGCAATCTCATCGTACGCGCGAATAATCGGGATTGAAGCCGAAACTTTGTTTCAACACACACATACACACGCGCATACGCACAGATTCTTCTACAGAATTATCAGCTTCGTGCAAACGTTATTTTTGCCATTTTTAAGTAATTATTGATAAAAATGTTGATTTTATTTTAACTGTGTATCTATATACATGTACCTATAGATTAATTATACTGTTACATTTTCATAAAAAATAATTATATATATATATATATATATATATGTATAAAGATTATTTTAACGTTGAAAAAAGGACCATTTATTACCATCAGTCCACATTTTCTTATAATTAAAAATATAAAATATCAATTTTATATATTAATATCAATAAATATCAATTCCAATATCAATCATTAGTAACGTAGCAGTAGTGAGACTGACATTTTTATTCTCGCGCGAAGTGAGAGAGATGAGTAAAATAAAATATTAACAAACGTTTTAATTGAAAAAAATTAGCGGTTTTGGATTATACATTGATAGAGAATGGATGCTACTTGGATGTATTTCGTAGAGCGTTTGCAGAGCCGAGCTCTCGTCTCGATAAATGTGCAGCGAGCGGCATTAAGCGCGTCACGGCTGTTAGTAAAAGAGGGCCGGACTCGAGAGATTTTTTACAGACGCCAGAAGAGAGCGAGTTACGAGTCAAGGCCGGCTGCACAGGTTGCTCGGTCATGAGAATAGAAATATGAGCGGGTAGGCATGGTTCGTAATAGTCGCACACCTGAGTAAGCACCGGTCCCGCGCGAGCACGCATCCCGATCTTGCAATAATAGGCTTCGAGCTATTCGCAATCGTTTCTCACAAATCAGCACGATCCACTGTAACCGCGGCTGGCATGAGCTAATTACAATAGTAGCTTGGCAGCGACGTATGGGGTCTGGGATGTAATGATAGAACTGCTTCAATGTACTCAACTTCAACGTGAGGTAGAGTTTGTTTGTTTGTAAAAAAATTAATGCGGGGAATTGCTTGATGTTCTCCGTTGCGACATATAACGTTCTGAAAATTTAACCCAGTTTATATAATTACAAAATATTGATCATAAAAATAATTAATATTGAAAATTGATTCTCGAAAAAGAAATCGGCTCCGAATTAATTGAAGGATTTATAGACGAAAAATGATTCGTGAGATATTTGCTGTCACTAATTGTAAGTCATTGTCACTTGGAAAAAAACCATGAGAAAAAGTTTTCTATTTATTTTTTCATCCAACTCCTCGCTATATTCTTTTTCATCTTATTTTCCATTAACATCTATCCGAATTCGGGATGCATTTTCAACTATTCGGATTTGTCTGCGCGAGAATCACGCTGAGGTTTCGCAACATCCGGGGGATCTCTCTCTCTCGATTCGTTTGACTCTCTCGGCTCACCGCTAGCGAAAGCGTGGAATCGTCGTTGATCGGATGCCACGGAGCGAGCGGTTCGACGAATCGAAAGACCGGCGCGAGACAAGCCGAAGGAGGACAGCGCGAGAAAGAGAGAGAGAGAGAGAGAGAGAGAGAGAGAGAGAGAGAGAGAAAAGTGGATAAGAAGAAATGACGAAGAGGAAGGAGAAGAAGGAGGCTAAGAGGAGAAGGATGAGGGGGAAGAGCAAGCAGATTCTCGATGGTGAAGAGCCGGTCGGCCCGTGGGAGGTCCGCTGTAGCCGATGAGCCTCGGCTGTGCAAAGTGCCCCGAAGGGCCGCTCGCGCGGCCCTTCAGAGGGACCGACAGACGGCTTACCGGTTGCTCCGGCCTCCTTGCAGGCCGAGGCTCAAACCAAGATATCAAGAAAGCGCGTAATTCATGGTTGCCTCTCTCGAGAACGCAAGTAAGCCGGACTTAGATTAGCCCCTTTGTCGAGAGTGCCTAGGATTAGTTCTGGATGGACTTCCCTGTATGTTGCATTTTTGTCGCAAATTTGGATCAGCCGATGTTGATTGTATCGTGAGCGATTATTGATTTTCAAAATAAATCAGAAAGATTAGCCTTTTCCAAAACTTACAATTAGATAATTTGAAATTGTTCTACAATAACAATTTATCTATGATAAGAACTAATTCGTTTTGAGATGAAATTGTACTTCTTTATTAGCCTCGTCTAACAATAAGGTGAATCAAATTATTTTCAGAAATTTAAAAATTAAATCTATGTGTGATTCATGATCTTCGTAAATCTAGAATAACATAGTAATACGGTAATGTGAATACAGTATGAGTATTAATCTTTGTGATAAACTTAGATTACATTTCTATCTGGTTAGACAAATTCGGCACACGGAGATTGGGAATAATACAGTGCAAGCGCGAGCATTGATCTGTGCCGATGATAAATCGGCGTAGATGGTATCTTGGATCGAAGTGAGTATAAGGTGGAATACCGTGACGTACGAGATGATGATCTTAACGAATAACATAATCGTCACATAGAAAGAAACTCGCGGTAATAATAATTTGGGAATGTAATCGTCGTAAACGATTACTCATCATTACGTCAACCCCGAACGCATCTCTCCGTGCTGCGTTAATTGTACGATCGACGTCGACATGCGTATGTATCATGACGCGATTGATAGACACGATCTATCAGGCCTCTAATTACGACATGTACCAGCGTCGTAAGACGCTCTGCGGTACGGGAGAGATCGTCCGGTCGATCTTCTTGACAAAAACCCGGAATCTCCGAAGAGTGAAGCTGTAGGGAAGTGGGAACCCGGTCGTCACGTAACGCTCGTATTCGAATACCAACCCGGGGCCCGTTTATCTCTCTTCTCTTCCCTTTTCCTCGGCTCTGCTCTGTCGTGCCCACGGGGACTCTGACGGATGGCGTAAGCACGCATTCAGGCCGGAGTTTCGCGGCCGGGTAAACATGGACCCGCGGCAGGTTGGGGACTCTGTATAATCGCGAACAAAACAAGTTCGCGCGCGAAACCTGCCGGATACCCGGTGTTTCGGAACCCGAGCCCTCTTTTGTTCACCACAATCATCGGAAAAGGGAGAGAAAAAGAGAGAAGATGAAACGATCAAGAAAGGAAAGAGTTGAGAGAGAGAGAGAGAGAGAGACATCATTTTTTAAAATAATATTTATATATTCGGAAAATAAATAAGCTTGAAGATTATGTCTTCTATGATTTATGATATATCTGTGATACAAGAAATACTGATTATTGTTAGTGTTTGTATAAGACGTATAACTAGAATGTTGCTAGTTGTGACATGTAAACTTTAACAATAAAAAAATATGCCATTGTTGTCTTTATAAAATTTGATGTTGTTGTTACTTGAAAAGAAATTAGAAAGATTATAAAAACGTAGTTCACGAATATAAATGGAAAATTTATCAATATACAATTAATCTTTATAACAATTAAAGCAACGATGAATTAAAAATTAAAATAATAATTTAAATAATTGAACAATTTGAACAATTTGAACTCGAAAAAACCTCACTGAGAAGAGATGAAGAAACGCAGTAGAGGAACAAAGAAAGGAAACGACGAGGAGAAGAGAAGGACTGAATAAAAGCAGCGAAGAGAAGTGAGAAGGAATGAGAGGAAAAAGGGACAAGGAGCAGGAAAAGGGAGAGAGGGAAGGAGGCAGTCAGTGAGGCACAAGAGGGAGGCTGAGAGGATCGTGCGAGGGGCAAGGTGAAGTAAGCTGGAATGCGGTTACGGTAGATCGCGGACCAGTCCTCGTACAGGTCCTGCAAGGCCCGACGGGACTCACGGGAAAAAAAAAAAAAAAAACGATAAGAACGATGAGTACCCCGCCGCCAGGTCCCACCAGATCCCGAAGATCGCCGCCGCCGTCGCCGCCATTCACTACCGGTTGCCCACGTGTGCACGCTTGTGTTAGCTGGCCTAATAAATTTCCGTCATTTTATGACGCCGACCTGTGCGACTCGGTCTATCTACGACTACCGAGATTACTTGCAGGGCTCGCACCTGATTTCTGCGGTAAGAGGGGAAAATAGAAGACCCGATTGTCCTGGAAAGCCAACATGATAGCGCAACCGTGGCCGATAAGACACGGCAGATTTTCTCGGAATCAAATGTCCGTTGCATATACAAACACTCTGAATTTCTATTTGCTATACTTCACGATTTTTCTAATCACTCCCAATTAAATCAAATAGCATGAAAGTGAAAAAAAGATTACGAGTTAATATAAACTAAACTGTTGTGAATAATTGTGAATTGAACATTTGCTTTCTTTAAGGAGATCCTTGTGAAAAAGTTGCGAAAATATCGTAAATATACCTGAGAAAAAGAGAGTAGAATCTTACTCTCTGCACTTGTGAAAGAATTGATGCAACGCCTCTTTATCGTTGTTTTTTCGTCGAGTGACCATACTCGCGCAATAACCGCGACAACCGGGGATAATATTTCAACGTAATCGCAGCCGCTCGCTATGATTCACTTTCACCGTTCAGCCGAAATAAATTCGGCTTTCCGCAGAGAGCACAAGTAATGTTTCAACCAAGTTGCGGGATATCTCTTTCTCCCTCTTTCCTGGGATGCATACTCGTTTCTCAGGTTCGGGGCTCGTCAAAATGCAGAGGGAGTTCCCGATTGCTTGCCAGGACATCACTCCTACGGAAAGAGTGACGCATTCTCCTGCCAGAAACCTGCCACCAGTCCCGCCGATCCCATTAACTTCTCCAAATTGCTTGGCACAGCAAGAGTGCGAAAAATATTTCCGTGAATCCAATTTCGTCAATCTTTATTCAATATTATAATACATCATAAAATGAAATTAAAACTGAATTTTTTGAATTTGGAATTATCAAATAATATTTATTGTATTACAATTTGAGAAAATAGATAGCATAATTAATTACATAATTTTTAATTTTATAGAGAAATATAAAAATTCATCTTTTGCTTTTTATTTTATTTATATTTAATTTTATATATTAATTTAATTTGTCTATGTTTAATTTAATATTATATCTATGCATAATTTTTTATATATTTTGTTATATTAAATTTTTATGTTAGTCTTTCACAATATTTATCTTTTATATAAAAAACTGGAATAATCAATTATTATATTCGTTATTTCATCACGTTCATGTGGTTTCTGATAGTAGTCTTGTATATATACATATATAGAATGAATCGAGTCTTGAATATGAGATGTAGGGTACGAAAGTTTATTGAATGCGTACATTATGACGTAAAGGAGGGACCTCATTAATGCCAAACTGAAATGGGAGGTTTATGACTGGCAAGGACATTATATAGAATTTGACAGACTCGAACGCGGTGGCGAAAAGAGGTTTATTGTACACAGCAAAAAGTATACAGTTAATTCAGAATTCCGATTACCATTCATCGCTTGGATGATTAATTACTAATATACGAGGGTTGCAATATATGAAAATAATGCCTCACATTCTTTTTCTCAGTCATTAATAAAGATAGAAAAATGAAATCTTACATGCTACAAACTGGAAGTTTCTCGCGTTTATATACGGAATTGCACAGCATTTCGACAGATAGCACAGTTGTAGTGAATTGTTAAAATGATGTCTGTTTATTTACGATTTACGTTACAAACAAGAAGTTGTAATGTTATTCTTGGTTGTGGAAAAGAAAATTACGGTGAAAATTCATAAATGTTTGTGTGCTGTACATAAAAGTTGTCGACAGAAGCATTGTTGGTCACTGAATTTAGAAAACTAAAAGCGCGACCGATCATGCTGCTCCTACTTTCTCTTCCTGAACGTTTAACTGAGCCATCAATGGTGCTCCTATCGACTTTACAATTTCCATACACAGTACACAGTTTGTGAATGTTCATCACACTTTCTTTTTCCGTACCCATGAATTCAATTATAGCTCGTTTGTAACGCGAGTCGTAAATGGACATCATTTTAACAATTTATTACAACTGTGCTATCTATCGAAAAGTTGCACAATGTCGCACACAAATGTGGAAAACTTCAAATTTGTAGCATGTAACATTTCATTTTTTTATCTTAATTAGTGAATTATATGCCACAACCATATAAATAAGAAAACTTTCGAAATACACTACAAAAATATAATAAAGCTCAAAGCTTAAAATACATTTTATTAATCAGACTTAAAAAAATACACATCCTGAAGCTTGATTTGCTTGAAAATTTCATTTTTTTTTATTAATCATAATTTTTTTAAAAGAAAATTTGAGCGGCCTATTTTAAATGATAATAATTAATTTCTATCAGATCTTATTGAAACCTAAAAGAAGCCAAATAGATATCTATGCACGAGGACATAGCAGATGCATGTAGTAAGGTTCTATCAGATCATCTGTCAGAGTCGAGAACTGACACGACTGGAAAACTAAGATTAAACCGATAACTTCGCAATAAAATCTATAAGGTTCACACAAGGAACACAGACCCTTGGCCCCGAAGAGAAAGACGACCTATACGACGGTCGCAATCTTCCTACTCGTGCTCGTCGCGAAATCCTAATGTTTCAATTAATATCGCATCGCAGATTCAGCAAGCCGATATTTTTCAGCATCAAGTCTTGATCGAAATAAGAGATTCTCATTATAGATTAAAGCATAGTGCATGCATGCAAATTACAGGGTATATGTGAATGTAATTGATATATGCAGATTTTATTTTGTGATATACATATATTCAGCTGCCTATCATATTGACTGCTAATTTTATTGCAAAGCAATTTAATTGGAGTAAAACGTATTTTAATATTTTCTTTCCTTCGCAAGATAACGCGTACTCTACAACAAATGAAAAAGATTACGTATATACTAATATAATATTTGTAACCAGACAATGTATAAAAGTAGAAAACCAGTAGGAAACCACCACTTTAATTTACTTGCTTCGAGATGACTGAGATGAAGGTTCGTAGAAACGCGCGTAAATGACCTCACGACTTCGAAAAACAAAACTGTCCGCGCGAATTGTCCTGACGGGACATCCAAGCAATGTGCGAAGGATATTCAACAGAGCGAAAGACGGATGACCGTAATTTGATTCACGTGTGTCCTCGAATCGCCTAAGAACGAAAACGTGAGATAGAGGCATCCGGTACCGACGCAAACCCGTCAGACGACTTTGAGCCTCACGACGACATTTACTTCGGAGCGGGTGTACCTTTGTGAGTCGTATCGAAGCGAGGATTTTTTTTTTTTTTTTTTTTTAAATCATTTTCTCTCTCTTCTTCTGTCTCTGACTGAAGACGAGTCGAAGACGGGGAACGATATATCCATGGTTTTAACGAGTCCCTGCCTCTTCCCGTAAATTATGAATTATTCAATAATTCATGGCCCAAAGATGGCGGATTGTTCCGTCACGAATCGATGGAGCTGTTGACGCGACGCGTGAATGACAGTTGGATTTAAGGCTCACTCGATATTAAGTGTCGTGGCAAATTGTGGTCCTGATATGGTCGTACTACTCGCATTCGCTGTCACGTTGAGATACAGCAACGTCGTTTCACTTTTCATCTTTACTTTTATGTGTCATGACAGCAAATATTGTGGCACGATATTGCACGAAAGCAGACATTCGAGGACTTGTCAGCTTCAGATAGTAAGATAAAAAGTGAAATTACATTTATAAATAATTCTTTTCTTTTTCCGCGCTTGAGCGTTAAATGTAAACGAGCTTAAAAATATCAGGAAATTGTTAATTTTCTTTCGGCTTCAAAAAACAGTGAATCCTCTATTTTACTAAAAATATATTTACCAATCTGTAAATTTAATATTGCCATAAAATTTTTATATCTATCGCGTTCGTTTTATATGAGAATAACATAATATGTGTAAAACAATGCCATTAGATAAAGAGGAATATTTCGATGGCGCATTAATGAACTTCTATATATCTAACTGGACGACACGGCGGTTTCTTCGTAACGCTTCTCGCTGTTAAAGAAACCGGATCAGCAAACATCGGATTAAATTATAGCGTGCGGTCGACGCTCATCTAATTCTGTCAATCAAGCAGCTATTTTTCCGGTCTATATGATGCCTGCGGTGAGACCGTATGACAGTTTGCCATAATGATCCCCTGTTTAATTAATTTCTTTTTTCATATATCTTGTTTCATACTGTAACAGAAAGCGTATGAGAGAGAAAGAGAATAGGGCTTGTAGAAATAGCGAGGAACCATAGAAAGAGAGAGAGAGAGAGAGAGAGAGAGAGAGGCTATAGAAATAGCGTCAGACTCGAGTAACTCTCATTAGATATTCATTATGAGCCGGTTTGCATTCACATTCTAGCTACAATCATTAATACATAAATAACTGGATTAAATGCTATTAAATTTTCCTGTGATCGGTAATAAAATGCTGCATAATGCTATAATGTACACCGGTCTTCTTTTCTTCCGTTTTTCTCTTTCACGTGTGCTTGCAACATTGGAAAACTGGATCAACCTCGTCCCGGTACCGTCGGGACGAACGGGATTGTCTTAAGTTTTATTTAATTAATGGGTAATTGAATTACCGATCAGGTTTATTGCAACAACATGCTGCAGGGATCGACATAAGTTAATTGGAACATTTGACATGTTGTTTCTCCATATATCGTAATGTAATGAAATTAATTAACAGGCTCATTCGTTATTCAATCATTTTTCTTTAACGGTACATATTTCCCTGTAGAATTTTCGTCTTAATGATATTTTATTGTTACGACGTGTAAACGTAATCGGACGTAACGTCGCTTTAAACTTGCTAATCGTTTAACTTTTGCATTTCATTTGTTATCAATGAAGATCCTGTTTTATATCCTGTAATTTTGGCTTGTTTTTAATCTGTACAAGATAAGAACGCTCGCATATACAACAGAGGAAACTTTTTCTTTGCGTTCAAGATAAATACTTAACTCTTGCTTCCTGCACACAGCAAACATGAAAGACGCCGTTTGCGTGACGCAAGAATTATTTCATAATTTCCTGTACACGAGATGCATTCGTCGGCGGACGAGTGACCTAATTTTTCATTTCCTGAACAAGATGTTACAGCGACAAACGAAATAACAGTCTTTCTTTCATTTTTTTCTCACGGTACGTCGTCACTTTGTGTGTCACTTTGTGCCTTTTCATTTAAACTTTAAGAGTTCGTCGACCTAGTCAGTGTCGTCAGTGATTTAATACATGTCATGATTTACATTAATTCTTTTACTTCAATTAATTTACTTATATTAATGAAGGTCTGTAATTATAGGTATACCTTTTGAAAGATGAATTACTTAAGATAATTGCGATATATGCGTTTAAGATTGGAATGTTAACAGCGAACAGTAGATGCTCTTCTGCCGGATTTCTGTGGGTGCGATAGAACCGATTGCCGTGACACGTGGGACAATGCTGGCTTCCACCTGTACCGTCGAACATTTGCGCTTCGCCGAGCGCCATTATCGGCACATGCTCAATGTCGCGCGCGCGCTTGTACAAATCCGCTCGAGCCGTAAAATAGCGACGGACAAAGAGTCGCTTAAACGGTTACGCCGCCATTTTCCGCGAACCGCTCGTTAATCTTTGCGGTCTCGAGGCACGAAACAGAGAGGGTGCCTCTCCTCCTTGAATGCAATCTCGTCCGTACTGAATACACAACGCGATACACGACGGTGCGCTCGGTTGCACCGAGCGCAGTCCAGCGCAGCGCGGCGCGGCGCAGGGTCACTGCACTGTGTAGGCCGCCCGGCTAAAAGTCGCACGCGTCGTCACGACGCGACGTATAGGTACGCGCTGCCATAATACGTCCAAGACCGTATTTCATCAGAAAAAGGAGAAAGCCGTGTGCGCTTGGACTCGCAAGTCAACCTGCATCGACGGCTTTCTCCGTCGCCCGGGTTCGATATTTGCATAATGGGAAGATTACACTTGACATCGTGGCGCAAGAAGGGAGAAAGAAAGTTTCGGTATCTAGTCCAAATAACTGCGATGGGGCAATGGGCCGCTTTATGCCCATAACGGTATTTACGAAAATCTTTCTTTTTTTCTCTTCTTTCTTGCCGATGGTATGGATTTATTGATTTATTTACCGCGGTATTTTACCTCGCGATTTTGTCAGTCTATAATTGTTGGCTCGATAATACAGTCCGAGTTCCGCGAAATTGTTGCCGTTAACCGGGCGCAGGTTAATTTTCGTCTCGATGGGATCCGCAAAATTCGGTAGCCGGCCGGCAATTTCGCCGGTAACGACGCGTCATTCTCCCCGCGGGAAATCGAGCTGAGCGCGCGCGAGATCGGAGAGAAGATTAACAACTCCGACGACGATGAGCGATGGGAGGCACGTTCGATCCGGACGGTAATTAATGCCAGCGGCGATCGCGATTCCGAGGGCGGTACCAAAAGGAAAACAACGGACGCGGGAAGCCCTTTGAAGCGGCGCATTGCGCCGCGCTATATCTGCGCTTATACTGCGGCATCGCTGCGATAGAAGCTGCGTCTCCAACGGTGTGCCATTGTGCCATTAGCTCTAGTTAGACTTTGGCTAATTGAAGATAAGAGCTGACTTCTCTTTTCTCAATCTCATACGGAAAAGGGATTAACAGTGATTGCTCTACGTGACGATGTAGCAATTGAATCGAGTTGCAAAACGTCTGAAATATGTAATTGTAAATTACAAATAACATAATTTTATCAGAGACTGATCTTCTTAGCAATTTTATTGTAATTATTTTTAGACATAATTTTTTATATTAATTCGTTACATATTAAAAAGTGACGTTGCTCTTTTTACAAACTAAGCTTAAAATTATTAGATTTGTACAGCAAACTAAAGTTGCAAAATACTAAATTGATATCGTTTTATATATATTTTTCCATACACAATTTTTAAACTACAATTATTGATAAAATAATAAAAAAACCGTGCACAATATGCAGAATTAATAATAGTCACATAACAACTGAAATCATTAAACAAGCAAACGAGTGAAACGTGAGTCGTCGCTGTAAAAGAAAAAAATGAAAACGATTGAGAAATTAACAATCGGTCTGCGAACGGATACATATCGATCGTCCAACGACATTATATACATATATATATATATATCACGAGACGCGCCATAAAATTTCTAAATGTTCGCTGTGTCACGATTCGATCGTTTGCCGGCCGACTCTGATCGATCGGGCGATGCTAGGTACGATCCGAGGGAGATACGGCACGCCCGTGTCATGTGCTACGTACTTCGTTTTGCATGTCGTTTCCACGTCGCTTACTGGCCGAGCCTTATTTCACGCCAAGTGACAATTAAAGAGCACAAGAGCACCGCAGCAAATCACACGAAACAATCCCGTGCGTTTCATCGGTTGCACGCGTGTTTCACGCCAAGGCTGCACAAATATCGCGCTGTTATCGTCGACGAGGAAAAAGAACGTACATTCCAGTCCTAAAGTAATAAGGAATTTGAAGGAAAAATCATTGTTTCAATATTACAGCGGATATAACAGAAATTATTCGATGAAAAATCACGAAGCTGTTTATACATGCAGATGTAAACTTTGCTCAAGCATGCGATGCTGAATGGCGGGGGATGCAATCAGTTTTTAATACAGACTATTAAGAGGTCTCAGCTTCGTATTGACTCAAGGACCAGCCACGTCACGATACTTTATTCTACCTACAGCGCATCATCGTGCCCACCGGAGTGGTTTTGTATGCACATTGAACGGGTCTCATTGCCTGATCCTGTCGATCGATCATGTCGCGAATGAAACTGGCGCCGTGAATGGCACTTATCTCCGTGGCAGACAAAGGGATAAAAGACGAGGACACTTACTAGTTAAACTCAAATGAGATTAGTACCAATTGCTCTGACAGGAGACATTCAGAATGCCTGACAGTCGCTTCCTGGCGACACCGTAGACAAGGGACAAAGCTCTATCGCTATATATCGAGCACATTCTGTATTTCTGTACAGAGAGATTGCGTTCCCAGCGAAAGAGAGAGAGAGAGAGAGAGAGAGAGAGAGAGAGAGAGAGAGAATAATAATCGCAATTACGATTATTACTTCCCATTGTCTAATCGACATCTGAACTATTAACGATTGCTATCTATTCCATTTCTCCTATTTCAATTAACGGTCTCGCATCTGACTTCTATTTATCACAGTGTTCCTATTGTCGGTGCGCGCAATTACGGTAATTACACTCGTAATCTAGACGCTCCATCAATCAATATATAGACAGATAAACGGGGCTCGTTAGGGTCCGAAAATTGACCGTCTTGTTTATTCGCCAGCATAATTGGCGTGATGCGTCGGGAGAAGGAAGGTCCGTCAATCGATGGCCGTCGCGCTTTTTTTCCCGCGTGGGTGAGCGGCTCATCAGGGCGACGCGGGTATTGATGAGAGAGGAGCATCGGACGTGCATTGTCCTGTTAGACAAGCTGCACGGCGCGCCGGACAAACGGCCGCGCCATGGATGGATGGATGGATAGACCCGGTCGTTGACAATTACAATGAATCATACACGATACGTCAGTCTCGAGACTCGTGCTCGGTCATGCTAGAGCACGTCTCCTCGGCCACTGTCCCTTCTCTCCGGTCCAGTGACTTGTATTCGCGCTGCTTACATCGCGCAGCTACGCAAATCGCTGCCGCTTGGTTTAGCTCTGAATGATTGATACGAGCTGCAATGAAGCCCGTAATAAGTAATCTACTCGAGGACACTTGTATAATATGAAAACCAGCTGTATGTTTTCGCACTCTGTTTCACGACAAAACTTCTTTGTCGCGCTAGGGAAAAGACATTTTTGAAATAATCTCAAATCCGGAATACACATTTTGATCACGTATGACATACAGCGATGCAGCCTGTGTTAGCAAATGTTACAATTCTGTATAATTCTTTTTATCGGACATTTAATGCAACTGTAGGTAATTAGGTATTTCTCTACATGTTAAATAATATTTTAAAAACGATATATTATTTATACATTATCGGAATTTAAATATAGCATAGAAAGTGCTATACATAATTGGCCTATAAGTGGCTATACTTCTTTGTTGCCCATTTTTCACGTTCTCAAGCTCGTGAGGATTTTCTTCATCTTTCATCTTTGCTCGTACACTCGCTTATAGTCCTGTAAATCATTCCCGGCTCTGTGTAAATCATGTCATAGAACTGTGGATAAATGATAGACTTTAGCGCGCACAAGGTCATTGGCACGCGGTGTCGAGCAAACTCTTGCAGTTACCGTATTACATTTGCATAAACCAGTCACGTTATACTAAGATGGAGATAACAATGAGAGACAAAACTGCGAAACCCGAGCGTGCCCTCGTTTTTCATGTTTCACAAGAAAGTAGGAGAAACCGAGTAACTGCACATGTACTAATCTGCATAGACAATGCATTTACACAAACATAAAAGCAAATCTATTCTCTCTGTATATATAATCTTGACATTGATATTAACAGGAACAGTCATAGTTAACAAGAACAGGCAACAGTCAGTTTTCGCCTTTAGCACCTTTGTGTACCGCACCTGAGCGCACTAATGTCAGACTACCTCACTTGCTAACTGTGTAATTCCCTTTAATTCAAAAACTATTATATAGCCTGAGTATTTTGGTATTAAGTTATTGTAGGGTTATTATTACAGAAAACACCCTGTATATAATAAAAATATTCTTTTCTTTGATTCATATCTAGTTAATGAACGTCGATATTATTTTTTAATTCTGTTTTGGCATTTTAATTATTTTATATTTTATATTATTAACATTTTACTTTGTACTTCAAATTCAAACATCTAACCGTTTCTTCCTTATCGTCATCAATGTAGGTTTTTCGATTCCGCGTTTCCCTTTATCAGAGTTTGCTTTTCAATAAACTTATTCCTCTCTCGGAACCAATGGATATCATAGCAGATAGAATATCACAGTTGCTCGATAAGCAACGTATCACTTTTCTTTCAAGCTGCAAGAGTGCCGTCTTACTCACAGCTTGGTCGATAAAGATTTCCACAACCCTCGTCTTTCACAGATTATCGTAGTTACGTGCGCTCGACGAGTAAAAAAATGTGGGACACACATGTTTGATCGGGTAGAGGATTTCTTCATGAAAGAAACGTACGTGGAACCTTCGATCACTCCTAGGAGGTAGCCACGAGCTCGTCTGTCAAAGCGAAGTCATCATTGAATGACTTAATGTAACGTGATACGTAGCATCCTATGCTATGTGATCCTCACGGATCTAATGGCGAACTCCACAATACGTGAAATGCTACGCGATAAATTGCGCTGTAATATCCAAATGTAACTATATACACAAAATTACATTTACTTTTATGAGAAAATTATAAGCTTTACTCTTCAATGATATATTCATCAATTATATATCAAAGAGAACAAATATTACAAATAATATAAGTACTAATAACTTTTAAGAATAAACACGAAAGCTTCACGTTTTTCTACTGCGTAGCGAAGCGAAAGCATGAAGAAACGGCGAAAGCACAAAAGAAATTTACGAGTAACACATGGTTGGGGACGAAGCCCAAGTCTCCGTTACGTCGTCACGGTTACCAAAGAGCTGGGCTCTTCAAAGAGATTGTTGCCCAATTCTCGGGGGCCAGAATCATCGACGTAGAGCACGAGACTGCGCCATCCGTATCTAAATAGTATTTACCAAATGTGATCGGTAAAAGTGAGAGAGACAAAGAAGATGAAGACCAATCTCTCTCTCTCTCTCTCTCTCTCTCTCTTTCTTTCTAACATCTATGATTACGTTGAATAGAAAGTGATAGAGGTTGGCCGTCTTCGCATCCTATCTCACTCATGTCGACCACTCTTACACCCGGATGTGTAATCGACTACGTCGGTGGTTAGAATGACGCTCTTCCTTTCTAATCGTGGTCCGCTTTTCTGGTAGGTGACTATCTAATATGATGAGATCTGTCCGCGTGTGAAGTAACCGTGAGATATAATATCGCGGGTGCTAGACTTACTCCGTCGTACACACACACACACACACACGTTGACGTGTCCCTCATCTGATTTGCCCATCACACGTGCTCTGGGACGAACTCTCGCTCGCGTACCTACGTGGGCAGATGGTGCCTCGCCTCGGGCCTGTTTGCCCACACACTCGGGCAGCTATCGCGCGCGGATATGCGGTGAACTCCTCGCGGATGGTAGGGACCGGTGGATGTCGATCTTTGCGTTTATGGTAGCGGACCGCCATATCGCGCGGCGACGATGGAATTGCTTCCGCAGAATTTTTGTGGAGATCGTAGAGGGATATATGAAATATTTCAACTTTATTGGGGTTCCCATTTTTTTCGGACTAAAATATACAACAGAATGTCATATGAATAATAAATTGTAACGTATGATATTAAAGAAAAAAGAATTTTTTCTTGTAGATTTTACATGACTATGAGAGCTTCTTTTATTTATTTTTCTATATATTTTTACTCAGCCTATTTGAGAAAAAGTATATTTATTATTTGTAGAAATTTATATAGAAATTTATTTCTCTTCGAATTGCGAAAAGATGTATATACACGTAAGAATTTAAATTTTTAAAACTTTTTGTCCCTGTCTCTCGGTTAGAATAAATGATAAAAGAATACAAGCCTGAAAATGCGACGAGAGAAGATAATCTCACAGGAGTCACGATAATTCAAGGCAGGACAAGAATTCGGCGGGCTTCCTATAAATTCAGTCTGCACGCGCCATTATTTCGTAGTCGCTCGGTCTAGTTATTTTGGGCGGATGCGGTCGAAAGGTCGATTTACATAACAAGAGTCTAAACTCACGTAATTTACATTTCCTTTCCTTTCCTCTGTCCTCTCGTCAGCAACGGTATACAACGGTATATGCGGAAGAATTGAAATCGCGCGACACGGTGAAAATCGATAACGTACACGCGGTTTTTCGTGTTGTGCCGAAATGAATTGAACAAACTAATTTAATCCCAAGAATATTAAAATATTTTTATCACATGAAATACTAAGACGTAAAAAATATCTGCCACAAGTATTCAATATAAACATATTCTCCGTAACGTTTGTAATGCATGTACGTGTTTTATAATCAATTAATATTTCAATTTGAAATAAATTAACATTTGTTAGAAGACAAGCTTAATTGACAAAATTTTCTGCAATTATATGAAAATTATTTAATAATATAATCTTTTCTCTTTAGCTAAAGTTTTAAAATCAAGTTTTTAGATAAATCAAGTCTTTAGATAAATCTGAAAAAATAAAATACGTCGAAAATTATGTATATATTTTTAAAGATACAGTAAAGTTAAATATATATCACGCATGAGAGCGTTTTAAATCTCGGGCGCGTTCGTTTTGATACAGAGGAAAAACGAAACGAGGAAGGAAGTCGCTGCACCGTGACGACTGATGTTTCCGTTTGGAACAACGTTGGTATAGACGAAAACTCGTCGGCGGAATAAAAGTTCCACCAGCATGCCGGAAGTAACAGCCGTTACGCCATTATCTATTTCGTTTTTCATCACATACGTTTTGATATAGATGTGAGTGTGACCCAGGTATGAAACGCCTATACGAACAATGGTTGTACATGGTTCCGAAATAATGCACGACTTTCTTTCCCAAGAGGGACAAAATTTCCAAGCAAATTTCATATTCCATAAAATGGCATACCGTTATTTTTGTGTTGTACCATATAACAAAATATATGTAAAATTGTGGAAATTGCAATGCATATCTGATATAACTAAAATATATAATTTAAATGTATAGTCATATAAATTCTTCACATATTCCGTTGCATTATACATATTGTTCGAATACTGTTACGCCGTTACGTATTTGTTCTAACTGTATCACGCGATTCGAAACTGAAACGCCCATTACAAGGGTGAATGCCGCACCCTTGAGCTCAAGGGTTCGTGCAGGAAGCCGTACGTTGTTGGAAAGGAAATATCTAGCACCAAAGGGGATATGTTCCATTGTAACCGAAAAGGCTTCTTTGTAAAATCCATTACCGAGAAATTCGTAAATCGACGTAAATGAGCCTGTATTATTACGAATTTAAATTTATTCAAAGTATTTACCATTATAAAACTCTTATTTGTGTCAATAATGGAATTTTGACAAAATTTTAATTAATTCATCGTTAAAGTATGAATTCTGTTCTTTTTTACTTAAACTTTTTAACTTTATTATCAGAGAGTATTGCGGCAAATTTATTTCGTCGTCGTGAGTTTTTCGCTTAATCCTATTTCACGTGACTCGAGTTATCACCATTATTGATGTTTACGCATTTCAACGATCTGTCGAAATAGTCATTTCCTCCTGCCTCTATAGCGAGCATGCACGTCTGCGTTTTCCGTCGAAAAGCATTTACAGTCGGATGCTTTTACCCGACCCATCCCAATTGGGGTCGCACGCTCTTATTGAGGTGTCGACCGATTAATGACCGGCGCAGCAATGTGCACTACGACCTTGTATAAATTTACGTTGATTTATTCACGCCTGCTTCCTCTCCCGATGCGTCCATATCGCTTATCCAAACAACAGCAAAGGCCGAAATCTTAATTTATGACATTGTCCCTGCACGGGATTAAGCCGCAGTTCGCAGATGTGCAAGGACTGCGATGCACTAATTAAGCCACATGGATAATTTAATTCTTCAAGATGCTGCTGACTTTTTTTTTAAACCCAGTAATAATTTTTATATTTAATTACAAGCACATTTTGTTTCCTTTCGAAGAATTAACATCTGAATAAATATTTAACCAACTTTTATATTTGGGCAACGTCGATATAAGAATCGCTGGAAATTACCATTTCGTTGCGCTTCACTCGCGTTTCTGCAAATCTTATTACTGCGACTGAAATATGATCGTAATAAAGGTATTTTTTTCGCGATCGCCGTTGCTCCGACTTTCGCTCCGATATCCCGAAGAGCGCGCCGCGTGGGTGTATAAGAGTTACGTGCAAGAGTTCTCGCGCAACGCGCCAACTCCGACCTCGGCTCGCTTGTCCCCAATTTCGAAACTTAACCTCTCGACGAGGCCCTCTGTGCTAAGTGCTACCTAAGTTAATCGTTTAATTAATTCTCCTCGTCCGGTCGTTCGCATCGCTTTCACCCAATTAATCGCTCCCGTCCCTCCGTCGCTCCGTCGCTCTACGTCGCGAATTTGAGATGAAGAGCGGAGTATAGGGTGTAGAAGAAATTGGAGCCTGTGTGTTACGAGCGCACGTTCTTCACGAAACACGAGAATAATTATTTAAATGGATAATTGTCCGCTAGGCACGAACTGAAGAAAGAGGGTGTCTGCCGCGGCACGAACAGACAGTCTTGTCAAACTATCACGATGTTGAAAGAAGGCAATTTAAGTAATTTGTATCGCGTGCGAGAGCTACAAGATGTTTCTCGATCTGATATCACAAATAATTTTTTAACGATGTGGTAAGAATATGGATTTCAGCCTGCTTTAATTAAAATAATTATCTTTATCTTCACTCGCGATAACAATTTTTGTGACGATATAATGTGCAATGACGGATAGGTTTTTAATACATGAAATTATTAAAGTTATACAAATTGATCAATGTTTATATATTTATATTAATTTTATTTTATTTGAAGAAAACATAATTAGTTTCGCGCTTGAAATACGAATGAGAGAATTGTCAATGGCATAAAGATTTTTAAGTGACATTATTAATTATTATATTATTTCTCATTATCAGTGATAAACTGTCTTTCTTTGGATTCTCGATTATAACGTTAATTCGAGAAACTCTTGATCTCTTGCACGTGTACTTAAATTTTATGCGCCCTGAAATGACGATCAAAATGGATTATTATTACATCTTGATAGCCTTTGTATTATCTTTACGCAATCAAGGAGTAAAATTCACAGCGTCGTTAAGGACTCGGAGGTACGTCCGTCGGCGAATCAGGAAAGACGATGGAAAAAGACTTACAGAGAAGCGGGTGGAAAATGAGAGCAGGGTTTACGGTCGCTTGTGTTTCAAGCTTCACTCAGCCTTACCACTCAACAACGTAGCGTCTCAGTTTCCATACGGCGCGGCGTATCGCTTTCAGACCCTTCGAAGCCGTTCTCTAATTCTGTTGTCGTCTACGATAATAACGGGTTTTCTGGCCGGGTAGTAATCAATATCAAATCCTAAAAGTCAACTCGAATATCACGCGAACAAAATACATCTTGCAATTAGTGAATATTAAATCAAGAAAAGGATATTGTTAAACTAAAGTTCTTCAGTTTTACGCAAATTTAGAAAGTTTATATGTGGAATTTACAAAAATAAAATTGTTTTACGAAATATAGGACAATATATCAACGAGCACGATATAATCAATCCAATGTAGCTATTTCTAACGACATCAAAAGTGAATCGTTGTTCATTTCGTGGATGCCGAAGTAATATAACATGGATTTTTTTCCACATCTAATTATAGCTATACTCATTCGCGTGAGAAACAATTATTAAGGCCAGATATGAATATCGCGGTGCACGATGCATGATAGCGATAAGCGGTAGGTTAAACGGAGAGAAAGTCCCGCGGGATGCAAAATTATGTTTGCGCTTCGGCTCGCCTTCAACTTCCTCCTAGTATGCGAATTTATACATCGCCGTGTCGCAGTACCGTACACTCCCCGAGTTTACCTGCGCGTGCAATCATAAATCGTAAACGCCACGAAATTCAGCCTCCCGCTAGCGCACGGCGACCGCCATGAATTATAGAGTGATAGCATCACACAGAGGTAACATCATGGGTCACGTTACATCACGTGAAAATTTCATCCTATAAAATGGTGGCCGTAAGACGCGTCCGTGACCACTACGCAAGCCTCGAAAGAGTTCCTAAAATGCTTTACGTAGTGTAACCGAAAACTAACATGTGAGATTATTTCGCTTGATTTTCAAGACTTGCTGTTCCACATTCTTTTAACTGACAATGAGAGAGGGAAGATAAGCAAGTGAGATTGTGACACGTGCAAGCACTCCATTTTTTGATATTATATAAAAGAGTGCGATTTTTTTTATCTTTGTGATTACGAATATTGATCGTTCTGAAGAAATAAGTATACACATCTTAAAGAATGTAATCGAGTATAAGTTTATTTGGCTCTGAAGTTGTTACTCTGAATCTTATATACAGACAATGTTTATCAAAGTGTCCATAAAAGGATTAAAGATTACGATGTTTTCTGGGCGCGGTATTATCGTTCGATCAGTTCGATATTTACGCAATCCCCGGCAAACAAATTATAAATCTCTCTTTCTCTTATTGCGCTGGATCGATCGTGTATCCTTACATGTTTCTTTTACACGTTCAACGTACGATAAGATATTGAGAACGAGAGAGAGAGAGAGAGAGAGAGAGAGAGAGAGAGAGAGACTTTGCAATAAATATAGCGTAATGAAAAGTCGACAAGAATTACGGTATCGATACATTTATTATTTTTTAAAGAACCCTTTGAATTTTGAACTAGTTCTAATCCTATAGCAATTAGTGTAACGCATCAACATTTATTACTTCAAGTAGATAAAGACTAACGTTGCAAATTATCTATATGATATTCTTTTTCTTCTAGAAAAAACATCTAGAAAAGTATTTCTTTATTCGGGAAACATAGCTTTAAAAGTTTGAAAATTTCGCAAAAAATATATATGTTTCAAATACGCTGTTTCGTCACGTTTCGTCGCGTATGAGTCAACATCCTATAGCCTTCACTTTATTTCACCGGCCAAAATTAAATGAAAAAAATCAGATTGTCGTTTAGATTATACGTTATTTTAAAAAATTCTGCTTACTTACGATTGTGTTTTATCATAACCAGAGTCAGAAATTGAACGCTACAGTGAATCCTAACGACTCTCGCGCATTCAAACATGTTTATATTTTCGCTCTGATGACATTCCGCGGCTCATGGACGGTACGCGACGGCCCGCGAAATCGAAGAGATGTAATTTACGCTAATACGATACGTTATCGGCAATCTTCGCTATATGTAGAATCCGCTGATTCGCATAGCCGAGAGGTGCGTCGAACTCTCCGCCTCAGATCTGCGCCTATATTAAGCGGTCCTTGACACTGTCAAACGTCGCTACCAAGTGCAAGCGAGCGTTAGACGCTTTTAGACGAGGCCGACGAGCTTCCCGAGACAAAGCTCGAGACGTACCCAGAGTCTCTCATCCAGCGATCTGTTCACAAGGAGTTTGTGTGTGAAAGTGTTTGTGTGTTTAGGGGAGACCGACTTAAATATAACTGCAAGGGTGGCACTCTCCGCAATATATATGCTCTTGCCAACCACTAAACCCTGAAATAGCTCTCGCCCGTCTCGCGGACTCTCTATTCGAGATGTATAGATATTACTGCGTTTATATAGCCTTCCGAATAACAGATTATAAAATCCCCCTGGCGAACTCCAAACACTGCGACGTTTGACACACCGTTTCACGACGAGAGAGAGAGAGAGAGAGAGAGAGGTCTTCTTCTGTGTGAAGTAATATTTATCCTATTAAATGTTTTCCGAATGTTTCGTAGCCTTATATTTATAATTAAAATGTTAATTAAGAGATAAGATTTAGTCGTAGATTGTAATAATTACACAACGGAGGGGAACGAAAAATCTAGAATTCATGAATACATTACTATATTTTTATTATCAATCATTATTTCGCTACAGTAACGCTCGCGCGTGAATCGGTTTATTTTCTTGTTTATTTTCATTGGCGCGTTTAAAATTACGAGTCACTTGCAAACTTGGAGTTTGTTGGCGCTAATTTATTACGTGACACGAATCCTTTACGACGCGCGCGAATATAAAATCATGGTTGACCGGATGTTGCCCGACCAAGATAGGGACTCGCAGCTAAGCAGCATCTCACGGCTATTCCATCGCTCGTGTCTCGGAAAAGTAAAAGGGTAAAGCGCCGACGAAGGGAGACGCGACAGCCGGGACAGGCAATTAGCTTGCAGAAATAACTACTTTCCATTTCTCCACCACGCCACGAAATCTGTCTGGCTCTCCTAGGGCTATCAGTTTGGTGTAAATTCTCGAGTTACATTGAACACGCCGTGTAAAGCTAACTCAAATACACGATTTACTTTAAATAATCGTCAAAATTTTCCTTTTTACATTTATCTTTTAGCGCGGGGGGGCTTTTACTTAAAAAAAAAAACTAAGATTCTTCTGAAGAATTAATCGATATCTAGAAACAATTGTCTGGATGTCTTAATTTTTTTCAAAATAAGCTTGAGAGAGTCCGAGGATGAAAAGGTACGGAGAGCTATGGAATTAGATTTAATTCCACAGTAATAGAATTCAATGGTGTTGCGTGCGCCAGATTCAGACTCGTTCTAAATAATAGCAGGTTTTATGCCATAACTCCCGTCGATAGAAATGTATGCGATATACCATTGTATCGCTCGATATATCGCGTCCCTTTGTTCCGTTCGCGTCCCGCCGCGCCGTTCGCAACAAGTCTGCCATGGCGTTACATAAATACCCGCAATCTCACGAACGGATCTCGACACGTCGATGCTCGAGAGGTGAGTATGCTTAACCCGAAGTGCGACCCGCGCGTTTAAAGGATTCCGCTGTTCGCGCCGTTCGAGGTACTTCGCTAATGAAATGCTAATGAGAGGCCGCGTCACCCCGCGCCAGGCGGACCGAATGCGAATGCCGAAGACGTATAGCGGAATGCCGAATGCATGAATAAAATCAATTTCGAATAGATCCAATTAAAATTTCAATCAATCCCATTTCATTGAATCGCATTATTCTGTTTACAATCCCGTTTTTAATCCCGTTCTCCCGGATTTAAATTCACCGCGCGAGCTTTCCCCATTTCGAATACACTTTGAAGAAAACGCCGTTTTCACGCCGTCTTTAGTTTTACGACACTTTACGACTGTACTGAGCTGCGGTCTTCTCGTCATTACTTAGCCATACTTTACGACTCGGCGTTTTCTGCTCGACGATGTTTATACATCGACTGTATTCAAATCGGCTTACATAGCCGACCGAACACCCCCGATTCTATTCAAATTTCCTCAGGATTGATCGTCACTTCGGCGCGAGAGGAGAAAGCGCGATTCGCATAATTCGCGACTCTTCCCCCTGTCTCGTCGTCTCCGCTTCCCGCTCGCTCGGGGTTTCCGCGTTAGAGCGTCGTTGGTGGGCCGCCGCGCCGCGCCGATTGCATTCACGCACGGACGTTGCCGGCAATCGCACGCAGACGAAGAGCGCATCGTTGAACGTATGCTCTGTAAGCGCGTAAAGCCGGTGGCGGGGTTCCCCCCTGAGCGAGGAAATTTATGATACCGGCATTATTAGAGTGATGCAGGCGCGGTTCATCGGCTCACGAATCACGATTCCGTGGGAATCCCGCGATTTAATTGATTAAAACAACTGTTCCTTCTCATATATATCATTTCATTTCATTCATTGTCAGTTGTATTACAATAGTATCGATTAATTGTGTAATCAGAAGACCAAGTACGATGATTGTTTCGACGCGATTGAAAATTATACATACTCTTACAAACACTTTAAAAGCGTAAATAATAAAATTTAGTTTCTCATCTAACGGAAATTGTATAGCATTTAATAAGACTTAAGGCTGGTTTTTCAATACTAACTTAAATTGCAGTTTAATAAAATGTTTGTTAATCCATAAACTTAGTTTTAATACTATTCATTTTTCCATTGTCCGTGTATTGAAAAACAATCAAATATGTCTGAATAAAATTTAAACTTTAATCTGAGTTTAAACTATTATTGAAAAACCAGTCCTAAAGACTTACTGAGATATTTATTGCTGTAAATAATTGCTAGAAAATATGGAAGGTTTCTTTGTTGTGGACTTAAGAGCATTAAATTAAGATTGCTTTGTTGGGAATAAACACTATCAGTGTTAACAAGAATTTAACGATTACCTTGCATTGGTGCCAAGAGATGAAATTACTTAAGCATGAGATACGTACCTGAAACAAAAGAAAAAATAATTTTACTTTATGAAATTGGAAGATATATAAAATTATATAATATAATTAAACTTTGCCATATTTTAGAATTTTCCGACGTTGATATATTCACGTTGGGGAAAGGAAGGGCTACTATTCGCTAACTAAAAACGGAATTCGTTTCTACAGAAAAGTTAAATTCGTTTGGATTTTGTCCAGCGATAAACTCGTCGCGCAGTTGTACAGAGAGAGTTACATTCTTCCATCCTTGCTTCCCTAAATTGGCCGTTGCCTTTTAGTCGTTGGATTATAGCCAACCTGCACCCGGTCTCTCCCGTCTTCTTGCTCCGTTATTCAATGCACTTTTATAAAAAAAAAACGCGATATTCTGATATTTGTCATTCATTTAGTTCAAATTATGTCTTATTAAAATGCTTATGGAGTTCCATCTAACAATTCGCCAACAAAATTATATATTTTTTAAAATTCTAGTCTTTTATATTCTCATCTTAAATATGATTACGAACATTATCTATTTAAATATTTTTTTCAAACATTTCCTACAATAATGGCAAAGTTTCATACTGATACGTTTGAGATCTATTTTAGTGAATTCTATTAGATTTTCAATAATTTATTCTTGTCTTGTTGCGATCTGGTTACGTAAGTTTAATCGACGTGATGTGATTAGATAACAGTGTTGCTTCGTCGAGGAGAAAATATCGTGATTGCAACAAGCAATCTATTGCCTCTCTACAGCTTTATAGATATTTTATTATAGATATATTGTACATGGATAACGCGGCAAAATCCCAAAAATGATTCCACAATTGCCATAAAAGCCCGACTATGGAATCACTGTTGCAAAAGGAGTTCGCAAAACGCGTATTGCATATTTATGCGACGCCTACACCTCGAAATGCGTCGCGCCGGTTATTAAAGGGATAATAAAGTGCATTATCTTGAAGGGTGTATGCGCGGTCATCCTCGCGACCCGTAAATGCCATCGTGTATGTGAATTGTTGGCAAAAGTCGTTAGGGATTTACAATTCGAACACTCGTGTATGCGACACGGAAGAGATAATTAACATTTTAAGCGCCAAGATGACATTTCAGGTGAATATAAAGAACGCACATCTCTTTCTTAATCTGAAATTTTTGATATATATTTGCTTATTAAACAATAAAAATCGCAATCTAAAAAAAAATAATAAAATTTACAAATATGAATGTCTTTATGTATTAATTTTTCAAAGAAAATAGTTTTTTGTGGAATACATATATATATATAAATAAAAGTAAAATTATAATCAAACTAAATATAAATGCTAAATAATTATTTGTAAATGATCATAAATCGATAAATCGTAAATTATTAAAAATTATTTGTAAAATTTCGAAAAAATATTTTAATTAATACGGATCTTTTTTTAACACTGTAATTCACCTTAAATAGCGATAAAATGACTCGCGTATCTTAATAGCCATCGACGCGACAAACGACCGGAAAGCTTCGAAACGACGGTCGAACCTCTCGACTGGATGCCATAAAAAAGCTAATACCGCCCCAAATGTATACACGTGATATTACCACGAGGAAACTTTGCTGAGAGTATCTTCTCGAGCTTTTATACCGCAACAGCAATTTGGATCGTCATGCCGATCGCTCGAAGGGGAGAAGAAATTCGCGGCACGATAAGCTCCCCTTCTTTGGCGGCGGGATCGTTAAAGAGAGTACCACCTCTCGCGCTTTCCTTGAACTTGCTGTGAGGGATATCCGTGCTTTTACGATTCTTAAATTGGCAACCCCACCGTTATCCCCCTTCCCCTACGAACGCGCGTTACTTTTATTTGTACCATTGCGCATTCCTGAACGGACCTTCAGACGCGCCGTGTATTGCGTCAATATTGCGATCGTTCTCACGATTCGTGTTATCGGGGGTACTCTTCGGGGTCGTGATAAGATGAAGAAGAAAAAGTACGCGAGAAAAAATCGTAGCGTATTTAGTGTTAAATATAGGTGTTTTATTAATATATTGATATTGAAAATGCGATATTTCACATGCTTACAAACTCATTGAAACGATAAAGACTTTTCACCAATGTTTGGGAGAATAATTTTAAATAAACCTTGTATACATGTATAAGTTTATTTAAATCTTTTATATAACATACATGCACGCACAAAAGATTTTTTTCCCTTATGCAGGCATGAGATTTTTTCAATTTACTTCTCTTTCTGTCTGTTATGGCAATCCAAAAGTATTATATATGGGAGGTACGCTAACGAAGACTTCCGCACTCCGTTAATCCGTGAACATTCGTTGCGGACCTCCCACGTGTTCCACCTGATAAATGTACCGGGGAGGATGAAGAAGCGATATCGGAATGCACGCGAATGATTGTGCGCAAAGGTCATTGGATGCACGCCAGATCTGCATTTCCTTTCTCGTGAGATGAATACGTCGGAGACTAAGATGGATCGCGTAGTTTTTCCCGTCGCGCTGACAGATACAATTTGCATAAAAAACGACCCTCTGCATCATCGTTTACCTGCCATATGCGAACGTTGCACATACGATATCCAACAATAAAATAAAAATAAATAATCACGCAATGTAGAATATGATGAATAGTTTTTCTATAGTTAAACGATATTTTGACTGGTTTTAAAATTTACTTTCTGGTAAAAAGGTATTTATCATTACTGAAAAACTATTTTTATTATTAGTCAAATAAATGTTTCTAAATAATTTCTAATAAAATTTGAATACAAATATTAAGGTTTTAATAAATTAAAATCAAATATTTTTCTTTAATGAAGTTGTCATCGGGATGACAATGCAGTGCAATACAAGATTATAAGATGCGCTTGGGAATGGAAACGCGATACTGCGTCTCATATTCTCATTCGCAAGAAGATCTAATTTGCAATTTGTTATCATGATCGTGACAGTATACTTGAACAATTCGTCATATCAACACTGTCTTCTATTTGCTACAAAAACACTATGGACTACAATGAAAAAATGTAAAATATTAAAGAAAGGCATAATATGATTTTACGACATTTCCATCATAATAAAATACAATTCATTCAACGTATATCGCCGTGGCTGTTATTTTGGTCGTACAGAAATGCTCAGTTGTTTCTTCATCTTATCGTGTCGATCGTAAAGGTCGAATTTCAATCACAGTTTCCATTCTGACTCTCGCTCCGGAATCCATAAACTCTTTCGTGTACTTTGAACGTTTCTCACGCTCATGCAAAATTGCCGTGTAATTTTTTTCAGACCTTTAATTTCGAAATACAGCTTTTAAAGAACCGTACATTTCTCCGAACTAAGTTTAAGATAATATATCTTAATATGTACGTGTATGTGTGCGTGTATGCGTGTAGAAAAAGATTTACAAGAAAACGACTCTGTAGGTGAAAATACAATTTTGCAGAACGGCCGTATAAAATAGAGAAGGAAAAATCAGCTGCCATAAACTTGGCAGTAGCGAGCCGAGGGATACTTGTACGCAAAAATTTTGACTCACTCTCCACTTGTGCCGCGTTGGCGCGACCTATTCGCGCCAATCTAAACGCGGATTATCCTGGATCTGCGGCCTCGCAAACGATCTACACAAATCGTAAGATTATTCCTGCACGCGTCGCGCACAATCGATAGCACTTACCCACCGCGCGGACGCGTGCAATTTTACGTGTGCGTGCACGGTGTATCTGGCGAACTGGTTCGCCCACCCAACCTAGCTCACTGAGAACGCAAGAATTCTGCGCTCGGGGCTGCTTCTGCCCTCGCGAATGAATCGATTTTCAAAATTGGAAGGCGGCCGACGGCCGCCCGTTCATTCGGAAAAATAGTTGTGTGCAGCTTCGTCTAGAAATCACCCCTCGCACAGGATGTAATGGCAGACTCGCGGTGGTCTCGCGATAGTTAAGCGAAGCATAATCGAGAAGTCGATTTTGAGAGAGAGAGAGAGAGAGAGAGAGAGAGTTAAGGACTCGTGCTACGGATTCTGTAAATTATTAACTGTCGGAGGAGACGTTAATGTGTTTTCGCATTAGCCTGAATTTTAAAAAGTTTAACTTTGCAAAAACTATAATTTTATAAAATATAATTAAATTATGATGTAAATTATAGTGCAGCTTTATATAATAATGACATACATATTTGTCTCTGTACGTTAATATATGTAAATTTATATTAACATTACATTAAATATTTTCATGGTTCTCACAATTATAGCAAATTGCAAATAAAAATAAAAATGAAATGAAATTTAGAAAATTTCAATTGTAATAAATATTTTTCTGATGGTTAACAACTGTAATAGCATTTAGTAATATATCAACAGTACTAAATGTCTTTTTAAATTAATCAATATGTAATAATTCAATAATTTTTAACGACTTTATAGTACAATGGTGCATGCAGGATGAATTTCATAATAGAGAAACATTTGAAATGTGAATGCGGAAAAGAATTCGCATTTTCTTGTTTGATGTTGCAATCCTTTTACTTTTTACTTCTTTCGCTTGCGTGCCGGTGTTCTGTGTTGAAACCTACCTTAACAATACGCGCTCGTAGATTCTGATTAGGATCGCGCGCGGCGGCATGCGGCAATATTGTGGAATACCGTTAAATCTGCTTTCGTCGCTTAATTAGATCCCTTTCTTCACATGACGCTCCTTTCGCAAGCTACTTGGGTATCACATAAAGCGAACTCGTTTCGTCCTTCTCATGCATTACTTTTTATTGCCTTTTTACTGTTGCCTCAAAAGAGCGTGACTTCATTCCGTTATGCGTAATCCTTAATCACGGACTGTTAAACCTCATAAATCCTCTGATCCGGAATATTTTTCTTCTGCATGCGAAGTAAGTACTGACAAAATTGCTTTGTCGATAAATAATTGTCATATTACAATATTTTCGTTTTCATTACCGAGGCGGCGGGAAGTTATATCTCTGCCGAGATGTACCTTATGCAAAGGTGAGAGACATCAGATCCCGCTTCGGGGGAATTATTGCGAGTATGGCGTGGCGATTACGTCTTGTATCGCGGATAGCGCTGAGGGGCAGAGAAGAAGCGTTTCCTACGGAAAATACATAAAGCTCGGCGCGCGCGCGGACGCGGCGTTTGCTCTCGTAGAGAGCAATTAGGAACGCGCGCGACTCTTCCAAGATTTTCTTCCCTTCGCCCCTTTCCTCTCTTCTTCATCTTCCTTGCCTTCGCCGCGCCGCGCCGCGCCGTCCCGCGGGCGGTCGACGAACCCAGGTTCATCGGTCATCCCCCGGGCTCTCTCCAGTTCGCGCACTTGTCTCGCGAGCGGCGATTCCCTTATTCGGAGTACGCTCTTCGCCGAACCTGCCGGTTCGGCCTGCAGAGGAAACGAGGTGCCCCGCGACCGCGTCTTTGCAGATATGGGTGTATCTGCATTAAAATGCATCCAGGAAGTGTCGCACTCCCGTTGCGTTATCGGATTGCATACTGGTTCCCTGAGGTGTGGGGGGATTTTTTTTTAAATCATCGAATCCAATCATCGAATTACCTTGAAAATTTATCGTGAAAATTTCAATTATATATCACACAAATGTCTAACACATGATAAATTCAAGAATATAATTAATAAATACTAGACTCTTGAAGAATTAATAAATACACACACATCTATATTGTAAAATAAAGCAATAAGGCGCAGTAACACGAGTTGTCTAAAATAAAACTTGGATTGATCACCATGTGCGGAACAACGTTTTACACTATGGTCGTATCTCGATATTTTCGATAGAGCTGCGATAGGAAACTTGCTCTCGCTCGAGGGGAAAAAGTTGCGGCAGCGCGAGACACAAAGAGAGAGAGAGAGAGAGAGAGGGAGAGAGGATTCACGCGACGAGAGCACGAATGCGTGCGAATCTGTGTGGCTGGACCTGCCATTGCATTTGCACGTGCAACGGCTGCCGCGCTGCGGAATTTATTGCACGCTGCATGCAGCGCGCGCGGGGTTCTGCTCTTGCAACACGGTTCCCGCCAGTGCATCATAATTTTCGGAGGAATTGTTCGAGACCGCTTGAACAGCGCGTACGAATTTTTCGTACAAAGCCATATACGTGCTAAAAGAACCTTTTTTGATTAGAGACTATTTCAAAATTACAATTTTTATCTTGTTCTTATTTTATTTACGTACAAGTACAAATTCTTTGTATTCTTTGTATTAATAAGAAGATATTTAAAAAAAACGTTTAATTTTATTTATTTAATATTTTGCATTTATAAAGTAAAATTGTCAAACTTTATGCTACTCTTATTTTATTACATTTCTTTTTTCATTTAGTATTTTTGGATGAATCTAAAGTTGTGTCTAAACATTTTGGCAACGTATTGACGATAACTATTGACGATAGTTTAATAAATATCGGAATTTTCTACGTGTCGCTGTACTTGTATTCGAGTTTATTGGAAATTCTGTATAAAGAGTCGAGGGTCGCTGGGGTAAATGTAATTAACGTACGTGAGGGGTGGTCGAGCAACAGTGCCCTCGCGAGCCACTTTAACCCTTTCAACCGAAGAACCATAACGTGCGCAACGATTTTGCGTGGCACGGATGGACCGGATGGGAGCAGCTGACCATTATGCCTGCTAGGGGTTGGCCGGCACTGTCTGCTCTTGCTGCCGCCGCCCTTGCCAGCGGATCAGATTAAAAATAGTATAGAAGAATAAAACCGGACGGCAGATGGGTTGTTTAGGTTCGTCCATGCAGGACGAGCAGGATGCATTGTTATCGCGAGGCAGAGCAGATCTATCTGATTTTCTTCACCTTCGAGCTTGATGCAAGCTTGTCGACAGATTTACCGATATGCATCTTGTATTCTTACAAGTTTTTATGCGGTTGAAATAAAGTGATGTGACAATCCACGTAGCAACGGAAGCCTAAGAAATCGAGATAAGGTTTTTTTTAATAATAAATATATTTCTTTATTAGGACGCGATTCTTAAGATCATACATTTTTTTCCAATTAACAACATATCGTTATTTTATGTCTTAGCGTGTTCCATATATTACTTTTAAGTGGTATTTGTTATTTTTTAATAATTCTTGTTTGTGTGAATGTGTGTGTGCGATAGCTAGTAAAATTTCAATCAGATTTAAATGTATTTCCCTTCTATTAAATGAAATCGAATATGCGAGATGCTAGAAAAATTGCTGTCGTTCCTTCCAGCTATATTACTACAGCCGTCGTGCAATTTCATTCCCGCACATAAGCAATTAACAGCGGCTACTAGAACATGCCTAACGCCGGCGTATAGGAAACAATCTCTCTCTCGCGCGCGCGCGGTTATAATTTAATCTCCAACGCCGCGAGCGTTGCGACACGCCAAAGAACGATTACCGTCTCGAAGTTAATGGCGAGCCACTTTCCCAAGGACTTTTAATCAAACGAGCCGTTACTCGCGAATTCAGGGGCCCCTTGAAATTCGCCGACACTTTGCGCAAGGCTCAGGGACGGATTGAGATAATCGCAAATCAACCTTTGTCCTGAAATCTCATTTATTTTTAGCAGAATACAGATCTCTTTGCGGGAAGATTATGTACCTTCTTCAGACTCTGTTTAGAGTTCAAAGTATAATCTCTTGAGAAACTTGACAAGTTAATAGAAAACGGAAGAAATTAATCTCAAGTTATCAGCAATATTATAAGTGATATTATCAGTGATATTTTCACCATAATTAGAGAAAACAAATTCTATTATTAAAATAAATAAAATAAACGGAATAAAATAAATCAGACTAAGGCTTTAAAATTCATTATTAAAAGATAATATCTGATCAAATTTTCAATTGATTCTTGAGCTAACATAAAATTTATATCTAGCATATACGCGGGGATGTTGCGTCCAATATTCGTCAGATACGTCTATCATTCGCTTCCGAGAATTAAATCTGTCCCTGATTGACGCGGTGAGAACCTTTCGTTCGCCATCGTCTAGATGGTTGCCGGTGCTGAGAACGGTAAGGACGGGTCGCCATATACGGCTGGCATTTATGCGAGCTGGCGTTGGCTTTTTAGACGCCGCGGCTTTGAGGCTGTATTAACGAATTGCGTAACATTTTTGCAGTCGCCACATATAACTATACCATCTGTACTCTGTGGATCGTTAAGAGCGGAAAGCCAACGTTCAGTGTCTAGTTTTTCCGACGACATTTCCATGAGCGACGACGACGACGACGACGACGACGACGACGACGACGACGACTCGTTACGACATCGCACTTTACGACTGACAAGTCTAAACAAAGCTCACGTTTTCGAGAGATATGTTAAGTTTGATTTTCTCATTTTAAACGTACTGTGAAACGAGAGACAAGGAGATAACAAAAAAAATCGCAATTAAATAAACATCTGAATAATTTACGTTAATGCTGCAGAGCTCCTAATACAATTAATTCTAATATATAACGCGCGACTCCATTTCTCATTTTCACGAATGTTAATCTCGCAAATTCGTTTCCACGAATAATACTCGGCTCTGAAATTATCCCCGCCGTTAATTCAATCTCTTCCCATTAATTTCGTTATTAAATCGTTATTTCTGCCACATATTAAAGGGGAAAGAGTTTCAGATCCAAACGCACGTTCGCTCTCGCGCTCCCATAAGATACCCGGCGACGACAGTTAACAGCTTGCGTTAAATACAAGCCACAAACTGGCGATAAGCGTAAATTGCTACAAGCGCGAGCGTGTTCGGCTTTAAACGAATTGGCGTTTCATGCACATAGTACGTACATACGTATGTTTTGGAAATAGGCGATAGCCGGACGCATCGCGGTGTGTATGCACTTGGCTCCGCGCTTCGGCCGTAAAACGCATCGGCCGGTGAAACCTTTGACGCGACCTCTCTCCACGAGAGCAAGCTGCGAACATATATAGTCGTGGCTGAAAGGGAAGAGCGAAGAGAGTGTAGTATAAAACACACACCAGAGAGATTGTTCTAACGGCTGCTTTCTGCCGCGCGGCAACAAACAACTGCTCGCCCTTTCTCAAAATAAACACCAGGGCACCGTTTAACGAAGTGCCGTGTAAATTATGTATCGCTGTCTGTCCACACACGCTGTCGCACCTCGCATTTCCTGGGCGACGTTATTTTAAGGCTCACTCGTACGATAAAATCGGAAAGATTACGAATAGTATAATTTGCGATAATAGATTGGAGGTAGAAGGGCAATTGAGAACGAGAGAAATTGATAAAATCTGCAGACAAGAAATTAGACCGATTGAAAGGTGATTTGAAAGTGAGATTTAAGATTTAGCTAATCTATGCTATATAGATCATTTCCAATAGATCAAATCTAGTGAAAACCCTAATAGAACATACAAAAATTAAAACATTTTTCATTTACTCCTAATCAGCATATCTGATTAAACTTGACATTTTCTTATGCTATAGTTTATTAAGTATTTTGTATTTTTGGTTGTCACGTATTTTTATAAAAAATTTGTTTCATTTAAATATTTTAAATGAATAAAATTCACCACGATATATTTCTACATTTCTGCGTCGCGTAACAGTGCACTCTTTCAAATAATCAATGCAGGATACTTAATGTGGGCGATAGATCGTATTTTAAATGGTTGCTATATTTGGCCATGAAAATGAGCTCATTGCGTTGGAGGCACAAATGTATGTGTATCACGTGGCAATCAGCAGCGGCAATCTTGCGACAAACGCGTCGCCAGGATAAACTGCCATTTGCCGGCTGCCATTTAATCTCTTTGAGTTCAGATTGCAAAGTTCGAATCGCAAGCGTAGACAGTCTTATCGGAGAATTCATGAGTAATCCGATTAAAATTAAGACTGACGGAAGTTAGGGAGGAAAGGAGAAGGCATCAGTTTATTCTCTTCTCGTAATTTAACCCTCGTCCGAAGGATCATCACGCAAACGTGTCGTAATTTTCATTGCAAACTGTGCGCATTTTTCGCGGCTGTCGAAGAATACCGGTTTTAATCCCGGTGGTGTAACGTAATACCCGCGCATATTTTATCGCAATTGGTCGATTCTTATTTGAGAGAGAGCCCAAAGTTTTTAACGATGTAGCTTTTTAAGAAATCGCAAAATATAAAAAAATTTATAACACAATTTCAAAATTCAAAGGTCAAATATGTTACCTTTTATTAAATATTGTATTTCAACATTTTCAAGTCTTTACATATATAAAATGTAAAATTTCGCTACAGCTGTCTAGTACAATTATAAAAATTTATAACATTTATAAAATTTAAAAAGTATAATAATTGCAAAGTATAAAATTTATAAAATATATTACATTTGATTAAATATCGTATATTTCAATACCTGTAAGTTGTTTACGTTTCTAAAACGTAAAATTTTGCTATAATAATCCAAACCTCCGACCTGGTAACCAAAGTGTACCGCATCTTCCGTTTATCTTCATGACAGCCTTCCGTCAAACACCGTTACCATTCATCGTGCTGTCCGTTATTCTAGATTTGCATGCCATTTGCGACGAGACTCGTATCGAAGTGTATGAATGAGGCTGCAGGTTTCGCCTGCAGCACGGTCCTTGAGCAAGGGCTACTGAACCTCACGGCGAGGATGCTTGCTGCGTTGCGACGGGTATCCGGTTTATAAGGCATCGGCGACCGATAACGACGATTACTCGCTGAGAGATTTCGTTGGAAAAACCGCGGGACTGGTTCTTGACTTTCTTCGAAGGGCCGTTTGAAATGCCGCGCGTTGGTAGAACGCGCATGGAAAAAGATACCATTTTATCAATGATCAAACATCTCTCTTGAGAAAAGCACTCTCCATTACAAATACATCTAATCATCGCTATTGAAAAACACAGCTGTATTTAGTAATCTCCCACCATAAGTTAACGAACAAATAAAAAATCTTTATGATAAACAGTTTCATTTAATATACATGTATATATGTGTATATACTGTACATACATGTATACGAATTATTACACAAGAATATAAAATTGTATTTTGTATGTTTTTAAATATTTAACATAAAATTATTATTGGGATTGGGACAAGATATATCTTCTCATATATTAAATTACAAACAACGTAATCTGTGTCTTTAAACCTGTTCAATAATACATCATCGTGTAAAAATGTATTTCACAATAATCGATCTTGATTGAAAATTGGATTGTATGCCTCTGGCTGTATCCCTGAGGGCAGCAGCACTTGCGATATGCTGCATCGTGAATTAGTTTCCATCCGACCATTAATCGAACGCGAACTGATCCAATTTAGCCCGAGTCGACTTGGCGAACTGTCGTCGTCTCCGATCCCCCGAACTCTCGAGTTCTGCAGGAATAGGCAATGACGGGAATACGTGCGAAGATGGTGAAAGAGAAGATGCGAGAGCTGTGGGAGCTCACGATCTTCCGTACGTGCCTTGTAACTGAGATACTCGCCACGTTTAACTTCTCTCGCATACCGCGACGAACCAGCTTGTCGATGATGATACATGGAGCCGAAATAATGAAAGAAGTGGGTGGTTAGAGAAAGCGCGTTAGCGACGGACGATTTATTTTCATTTGTCTGTGCTGTGCAGAGTATAGCGAACTCGCAGCAACAGCTGCTGCCAGATGCAGCACGATGGAGAAAATGTCGCGAATAGAAATAATTCATTTTCTGATGAATCGCATAATCGCGTTTCTTAATCTTATTGGCAATCAAACATGTAAATATAAATTTGATACTGTAATATATCAAAACATTTTGATTGGCATAATTAATTACATAATATATCACATTCGTAATTTTTCTGAAATATTTATCGATATATTATGAAACTTTTTGAAATATTAAATGCTTTAAGAATAACAAATTGCGTGCTCAATGTGTGAGCGAACATTGAACAAAGCCAATATTGTGTATCTAATGGAGAAAATGTTTCACGTGTCGAGATCGAGATATATCGCTCGGCAGAAGTAATCATTTATTTACGATCTCAGCTCTGGAGTCTTCGTTTGAACATCGAAGACTACTGCGTTATGGGAATGGAATGAAGAGGTGGGTACACATGCACTTCGATCCCGGAAAGGGAAGCCCTCGTAGAGCTTCCCGCTAGGCAGAAATATGAGCCCGATCATTGACGTTGATGAAAAAAACTGCAGTTTTTGTTACAATATACAATGCGGATAATTAGATGACCGGTAAATAAACCGTTACGCTAATAAGCGCTGAGTGGCTCATTGAAGCAAGAAAAGGATAAACTATTAAGTTTCTTATCATTAAAGTAATGATGAAATATAATATATGGCGTTTAGAAAATTTACATTGTTAATGAACGCAGTAATTAATCAAATCTTAAATGTCGAAAACTATGCAAGCAGTCTCTATATAATTATATTGATGTATACAAAATTATTTTGGCTGAGAGTCAAAGAGAGAGAGAGAGAGAGAGAGAGAGAGAGAGAGTCAGAGGGCGAAATCGAAGACGGCACTTTCTCTGGATAGCTGCATGTCCCGCGATGGACGACGTTAATGATCCGCGGCGGCGCGATGGTCGACGTAGCGTAATGGATAGCAAGAGATTGCGAGGTGAAGCTCGCGCACAACGTGACCACCATTAGCAGGGTATCTACGAAATTAATCTGGTACGCGTTCCAGAATAACTTCCATGTTTACCGACATTTGCATGCAGAAACGCCGGGCGATAAGCCGGGCCGGCCTCTGTAAAGCGCGCCTATTACGCTGCGTGTATTAAGTGTCACGTCTCGTCTGCGAGTTAGAGAATATTATAGAAGCAAGATGCTACCATCCGCAGAGCCGGTAAACGCGGATAGCATGGCATAATACGATGTATGTGTGTAACACTCTGACTGATGTACTTATGTTTCATGCAACGCCATGATAACAGTAAATACACACGTTTATGTCAGCAACCTTTATGGATGTTTATCATTTACGTACGTGAGCAAAAATTTTATTAATTGTCTTATGTCCATTTTTATCAATATAGATTAACTTTAATCTCGGTCTAATTTACTTTTTATCTTTTTTCTAGTTTTAAGAATTGAAACAAAATAAAAAGTAAATAGATTTAAATCGAAATTAAAATTAATCTGCATTGACAGAAATGGATTATAATTTTTGTTGAGGTAAACATTATCACGATATGTTATCGTGATCAAAATTTTCATTTTATTCCTAACATAACTATTCTGGATGCCGTCCAGGTGATATTTCGATGGAGGCATGAGACCGAGTGGCCTATTCTGCAAATACTACTTCCTATTTCTCTATTCATAGTTCGGCCACAATCTAACGTTAGCGTTGTATCGTCCGAAATATCTTAATGCGGTGTACAGATTACGCTAATTGTTACATAACGCAAACTTTGTATATCTCCGCATCTCGTTCAACTTTCAATTCGAAGAAGACATTTGAATATAGTCAGTATTTTTATTATATGATTGAATATTACAAAAAATATAAATAATCTTATTACTTATATGGAAATTGTTTCCTATCTTTTTCTGAGATATGCCATTTTTCTCGTATATGGATGCGTACTACGAGAGGGAAGAATTCCATTATCCTTAATTCTGTTATCACTTTCACGCGCACGTTAGAAGTACGGATAAGGGTCCCATTTGGGTCGAAGAAGAAGGGATGTTCCCACACGGTAGTCCGATTAGGATGGTCTTTCTTAATCCTCTTAAGACTCCCTAATCTACGCTCACGACAATCCTGATTTATAAATCCACTGTCATGTGTGTTTGCCGTAAAAGCAGGGTCGCATAGAACCTTTTACTCTTTACTGGATGGATGCCTTTTACTCTTACACTATTATCACTGTTTTGTTATTATATTATTACATTAAAAAGTCGGTTTTCTCTCTTCTGTTACTAATCAGTAATAATCATTAATATTATTTATGTATTAATTAATATACAGAAATATAATAATACCTATATATTTTATGGAGTATATTATTTACGGTGCAGGCTCAAATATTTGTATGAAACTATTTCGTACAATAATTTATTTTATTTTATTTTCATATTTAATCTTTAAAATCTCTTGTTATTCATTATTATATTTGTTATAATATTTTGATAATTAATCTCAAAATTATTTTTTGATATCGTATAACAATTATTCATAAAGATATTATGTAATGATAAGCACGCGAATGTAAAATAAAAATTAACATCAAAACGCGCAATATAAAATACAAACTTTTTGTAGGGTGCAGAGGAGAGAGAATCTGCTTTTATGGCAACTCGCTGTCAGATAAAATGATACGCGATATTTTGCGTGCTACATGTTGCATTAATCCCAATGGATTAAGCTTTGCACGCTTTGCTACTCCATTTATTTTTTTGCTTTCTGCCCAACCTGATTTGCATTCTGCTGCTCACACATGTGATGGAAAAAAATTGTTTTTCTGTAAGTATATAATAATATTACTAGCGGTTTATGGCAAGAAAGACGATTTATTCTTTTGTTCGTTACTCTTTTGCTTTTAATTCTCCTTATTTTAACCTTATCAAAACGTGTACATTATAATTTCATGATCCTTAAACAATTTATAATTTGAATCAACATAATTTTAGAAAATATCAAAAATCGTTATTGTTCAAGATACCTTCAAGATTCTATTCCTATTCGCTTTCGATGTTTAATTATAAAATGCCATAATCTGAGAAATCGATTCTTAGAATCTGATCATTTTGAAAACAAGTGACACTTTGTTTATCATCTCATGTCATTCACAGATAATATGAAAGACATAAATATTTATTATAATTCGCAATCTCTATTGGAGATGATTCCCGCTTTTGCTCGTGTATAGCTAATTGAAATGTTGTGAAATTTAAATAGTAGTTATTAAATAGTCATCATTCGGTCGTCATTAATTAAAATATCATGTTGACTATTGATAAATTAATTTATTCACAATTGAGCAAATATAATTATATGACATTTACATTATACTCCACTAATTTATATAGAGTATCCGCCCTCCCCCTTCCCCATAAATGTCCGAACAAATATCTCACAACTGGTCGAAGTTACATGAAAGTTTAATAAGAGAAATTTGCATTTTTTGATTCGCAATAAAGCACATATAAAAAAATATTTGTTATTCATGACTTTTCCAGTTACAAAGATCACTATCGTTTTTTTAAATAACTACTTATATTTGTTTTGTATATTTATACACTAGAAGTCAATAGAAGTTAGAATCACATATTTAATGAAAAATTGAAAAAATAAAACTATCGTCAATGATTAATTTGAATGCCCATTAGTGCCCATTGAGTGTCCATGAAAAGTTTTCCTTAATTCCGTGTGACGTCACATTTTTTAGAAAAATAACTGGCACAGATAGTCTAAATCACCCTATATATATATGTATATATTTTTTTTTTTTAAATATACTGCATATACTCACAATAATTTATTGAGCTATTATTGAATATGTACGTAATTTTATCACAACTGTTTATTTTATTACTTACAATTAGATGCAATTATTTGAAAACGCCAAATGAATGCATCGTTACATTCATATCGAACGTTTGCGCAAAAATGTTTGACTAGAATACTTACGCAAAATCTTTCTTTATGTGCAAACGACGAATTAAATTCTTCCAGCAAATGTCTCTCTCGAGCAATTGCAGTTACCGAGGGAAACAAAAACGGCGAGACATAATTCGACGTCTATTCAGCAGCAATTTGGTGCCCTTTCATGCGAACGCGCGTTTGCCCCCGAAACCGCAACTGTGCGCTTTAGGCCCACAGTCGGACTGCCATCGACATTTCAAAGACGAACTACATTCAACATCTGCCCGTGTTTTGCTACGTGAATAGGCGCGCATAATGCTCAAGTGCGATACGTATATATCGACCCCGCATAATGCGCGCGTTCCATCTCTCCTGGGGTACACGTCCGGATAATGCAATTCCTCTTTTTCTTTTTTACAGGACGTGCGTAAAACAACCGTCGGCGTACCCACACTTCATTAAGCGCGATTTTCGCAGATTTTCGCTATTGTTGCTTAATAATAACTCTGCTATTAAATCATCATTATATCTTGGAACTACAATGAAAACAAAATTCTGGTTAAAAACGGACGAATCAGAAAATCTTGTAAAATTGATCAAATATTGTGATTACTATAATAGAAATTCTGGTTATTATATAATAAACTCAATATTTATAACTAATTTATAACTTATAATAATCAGATCCTATTAACCAATTCCTATTGTAGTAACCAGAATATTTGATCAATCCTACAAGATTTTTTCGATTCGTCCGTTTTTAACCAGAATTTTTTTTCACTGTATGTACATAACGAGTATTTTATAATTATTATAGAAGTTAACTTTTTTCGATGAAAAATAATTGAAACTCTAGAAAAATCTATTACAAATTGATATATACTGATGAAACAGTATTTATGTAAATTAGACTAATTGCCAGAGTGATTTTGGTTAATCCAGATTCTCTCTCAGCTTTAATATGTTTTTATGCGAAAATAAAAACGGAAAGATGCTCTCATATTAAATTGAATGTCACCGTTTTCAGATCACCGTTTTCATGATCATACGCGATGGGATACCTATAATTTTAGGCATATGCGAATAAATTGCACCCTCGCTAACAGACTGGGAAATATGTACTCGTGAATGTTCTGTTTTCAGTGCGTTCAATCTATATGGTATGTCTACCCTCTGGGTCGAGACAGAATGCATTTCGTGCAGACAGAATGCGTTGAAAAGGATGCGAGGGCTAAGGGCCCGGGCTACCCTAATCCTAACCCTGAGAGTACACGTGCAGTACATAATGCAGCCGGTGGCATCCCACATGATTGCATTGATATCAAAATACAGAGTAACCGTTCATATAGATACAAACGAGTTCAATAGCGCCTGCACTTGAAATGGATCTGCGACATGTGGTGTGCCGCATGGTGCACGGATGTACAAGTTGCCTTAGTACGCTTTTGTGCGAAGAACTTTATAAGAGATTTGCATAAAACTTTAGAGGAAACAGAATGAAAATTGACTATGCAATTTTCAACGGAAACTTATTTCTGATATTATTTCGCGTTAAAAATTGAACATCTAATAATAAGTTTTCAATTATCTCTAGCCTACATAATTTTAGTATTTTATTTAAGTAAGAAGAATTTTTAAAAACTAGTTTGATTATTTGATTATCTAACAATCTAATTACAACAGTCTAATACTAATATTAGAAATTCCATCGAACTTAAACATGTTTATGGTATATAACTATTGGATTAAAAAAATTATTTTGGAAATAACTCGCAAAGATAAAATTAGAAAGTTTCAGATAAAATAGTTTTGTTTTAACAATATACATTGTATTTTCAAGCCAACGGCTTTTAAATTACTTTTAAATTGATAGCAACAATAGTCATTTGCGGAATCCGCTGAATCCGGATTCGCATTAATTGTAGCGAGGGGGCATCAGGTGCGGCGAACTGTGTGAACGAACGCACATGACAATCGCGATGCTTTGTCGACGCGATATTGTATACTGTATGTGCTCTGAAAAGTAAAGAGTTATGCTCCGATGAACTCTGCGACAAGAGTCACGGGAGGACCCCCTCCGGGGAAACTCGAGCCAAGAGGGCGGGGTCGACAGGCTCGCGATACGAAATTTCGGGCACGTAGGAATGTCTTGCCGGAGCGATATTCGCGAAATGGCGGAATATGGTATTCCATAGTCGTCGATCGAGATTTACGATCCGACCACGCGGCGCAAAGATTGCGTATTCAATGCCAAAAATGATTTTGATTCGCCGCAGCTGTATTCCGTTCCGCGTAGTTTTCACATTCGAAGAGAACTACTGTGTAATATATTTTTTATTCTAACGTAAATTTAATTTCTCTCTCTTTACGAAAATATATATATGCGTGGAGAGGAAAAATTGTGTGTGGAAATTCATCCGTGATGAATATTCGCATTGCAATAGAAAATATTATAAAAACCAATAAAACATCAATGGCCATAGAAATTAATGAAATGATAATAATGAATTATAATAATGAAATAAATTAATAGTATCCGTTACGTATTAAATTTAGTTTATCTTCTTATCATTTTTTAATATTAACTTCCATACATGTATAACCATCAAGTTTTTTAAAAACAACTTGATGTTACGGTGTATCAACATTTCCACCTGCACAAAATTTCTCAACGATTCTCAACGCGCGACACGTGCGTATATGCATAATTCACTGACTGCTCGCTGAAAGTGGAACGTCGCGAATGTGGGTCGGCACGTGCCGTAATTATGCGTTCATCTAGGTATTATATGCGCCCCTTTCGATCGAGGGGACGAGGAGAGTGGGAGGGACTGACTATTCGAAGGGGCGAGTGAGAACCGCCGTGAACGCATTCGAGATGGCTCGCACCGTAAGCGTATTGTGTCGCGGTTAAAGACACTTCATTTACGCCGAATTAGAGCCTCGGTCCCAGGGGAAAGAGACGGGGCACATTTCGGTGGCGGTCAATCGTTCTTCATCGTCCGCGAACAATATGCTGTTCCCCTGTGACACCTTGAGAGCTCATTCGGCCCCCGTTTGTACTCTCCGGTGAGGCTCTCTCTCTCTCTCTCTCTCTCTCTCTCTCACGTCGAGAATCGATTCGCTTCTCCTGACTCACTCTTGCTCAACTCGCTCCATTGACTCTCCCGTTCGTCGAAAAATCAGTTCTTTATTTCTAATCAATTTTATTTTTGGAATACGATTCGAGTCTTTCAATTCCATTTACTCGCGTAGTAGCGGCCGTGTTGTGTAGAAATATTTTGAAGAAATATTGATAATATATTAGAGAAGAATGTATATTAATCAATGATGTATATTAGCAAAGTTAACATCAATCTTTTAATATCTTTGATCTATTATTCCGGAATTATTCAGCGACCTGCTGTTTCCGTTAAGACGATTCTCTTCAGTTCGATCGCACGAGCGGTCAGACGAGCTTCTGCCGTATACACGTATAAACGAACATTACCGCGAATCGAGGGTGGCCGAAGGGTAGTTGGATGGGCCGAAAGGGGGACCAGGGAAAGGCTGGTTTGATCACGCGACGACTACGACGACGACGACGACGACGACGACGAAGGCGAAGGTTATTGACATCTTGCTGGGTAGTCTGCATGCGCACGGCATTACGCGTCGGACTCGTCTTTGTTTCTCTCTTTTTCCCGTAAATTGCCTCGTGTCATTTTTCTGCGCCGAACGCGCTTACTTTGTAATCCAAATTATAAAAATTACCGAGAGTGATTTTCTTTGTAATGCTTCCCAGTTGTTGCAACTACCGATATAATGATATTTCATTTTTTTTTTTGGCCTTTTTTACATTTGGAATGAGCGAACCCGAGTATATCGATAGCATGCATCATCGAGCCTTGGAATGCTAAATTACATTTATTATGTTAATTATAAATGTTACGCCCACAAGCCTATTCAATTGTTGCAACTGACATAAATGGCCCAATTGTAAATCCAAGAATTATAAATAGAATTAATTTAGTTAGTTATAGACATTATTAAAACTTTAAAGTTAAATTAAAATCGTCTTTCAGACGAATTGAAAAAAAATTGTCTTAGACAGAAGACATTTAATTTCTTCTATACTTTATGCCGGAAATAATAATTATCGTACGATTTTAATTCTCGAAAAATATTCCTTATTTCTCTTGCCTCAAATTCTATCGAAATTCTTTCTCAGAGAGTAGAAATTCAGCGAAGATGAATCAAATCGCCACATCTCACGTTTTTACGCCCGCCTTTACTCCAGTTTGCGGTAAACACCACTTAGTTCCACTTTGCATAACAGCTTCGTAACACCGTCGACTGCAAATCCGAGTGCGAGCGTTCGGCGTACGTTGACTTCGTTCCGCGCTTACCTGGCAGCAGGTGCATTTAGTCCGTTGCTTGTGGGAAACACCTGATAACTCGTGCTCACGTAGGTACGTGCATCTGCGTGTGCGGCTCCCGCCCGTTGCTGATACAGCTCACCTGCGGCCTCGTAACGTTCGCTTGTAACGTTCTCTTTGCAATCGATTTTCAACGCGCAACAGATTTTTATACATTCTCATCATTTTTTCACAACGCAATGCGCGAAATGCACACGTGTACGCGTCAAAAACATACCGAAATCTAACAATAAGCGCCAAAGTCTCTAAATTTGATGAAAAAGTTACAATCGTCATAAATATCCTTGAAGAAGTTTTAAATTTTTTTAAACTTTTTACGAATCTGTTGGAACAATTAAAAGTAAAAGATTCTTATAATAACGGAAGTTACAAACGACAGGAAATCTGAAGAGACATATGCGATTTTCGGATGCACCTGGCGCGCTGCAGGCCAGCCTTTTTAGAGAGGATATAGAAAACAAAAAGTTACCACAAACGTTGCAGAATGCCGTTCTCTCTGACGCAGACATTGAAACTTGTGAAAGTTTGTCTCTGTCATGTCTCGCGTCATATATAATAAATCATACTTTTATAAACTCAATGATTTTTGTATCAATAATTATTCATTCTATCTGTCGTTACAAAATAATAATAAAATAAAATAGAAATAAAATTATTACAAATAAATTTAAATAATAATACAGGAAAATAACGAACGTCTCGTACAGATTTATAAATATATGCATAATAAATGTTCTTTTCATGAATGAATATTCTATTTCAGTATTATTAATGTCATTAATATTTTATATATTTTCAATTATTTTCACTTTAAAGTCCATATTTCTGACAATTAAACGTATGTCTCCACAAAACAGTTAAATTTATAGCTTACTGCAATTATGATGGAATTCAGATGGAGATCAAATTTTAATTCTGACATTAGTATTGTCTCTCATACACTATCGCGTGGCGCACCTGGAGAAGAAGCTAAATTAAGATTACTCATCTTCATCAATTGCTCCACCCTATACTGCGATCACAATCGTATCTATAGTCATACATCCATACATCCATTGTTACCTCAAGAAAGTAACAGCTCATTTATCATAGCATTCGTTTAATTACATTGCGGATCGATTTTATCTCTTCCTAGAAAAAAAACTCATCATATCTTCGTAGACAAAAGCCTATTTAGAAAAATCTTCTTGCAATGAAAATTTCCTGTCACCATTCTCACGGCGCTTAATTGCCCGTTGCAAGTACGCGGCGAGAAATCGCTCTTACGAGTAAAATCGGATAAGGATAAGGATGAGGATAGATATAGCTATAAACGAGTACATAATGAACTGCGATTCTATGCTTCGACGATACGGAAATGGAAAGTATCGAAGAGAGAAGGAAAGAGAGAACGAGAAAGAGAGAACGAGAGAAAAAGAAACGTTCGAGAGTAGTTGCGCAGAATGTAGACGCAAGTCCCCATTCACTGTTTCAAGCACACGGAAACATATACATATATTCGCGCGGAAAGACCTGTAATAACGAGATAATCGCTGAAGGATCAATGACAATTGTGTAATTGCCTGGCAATTAAGTTGACGTTATGCGCTTCCGCGTGGGCGAGCGTGGGGTGATAGAAATGCACACACGTTTGATGCGACTGTACGTAATTGATCGTGGTGAATGTGATATGGCCATGGGATTAAAGTTTGCGGTAAATTAATTTTGAAAAAATCATTTTCTAAATGCATGATAAAAATCCAAATTGATGATATGAACTTTGATGAGAAATATTATAATGGTATTTTTCTAAATAACAATATAATATGAAATTTTCAAGAGCAAATTTAAATTTGTTTCAAATTTATATTTTTGCAAAACTGAAATATTATTTTGTAAAAGAGTGTTGTTGTAAAAGAGTGAAAATATAAATTATCTTTAATTCTTAAAGATATAAATTTCAAAAAGACGCCTTGAAAATAAGTCTTTTATTTGTTAATGGTAATGATAAAATAAATCATAATATATATCCAACAATTAATAATAAATGTAATAACAGGGAATAGCAATTAAATAACAATATCTCATCAGGGAAGTTCTCAAGATTGAAATATCTGCACAAATTAGTTCTGAAGAAAATTGCGCTCGGCTGCCAGAAGTAAACGCAATAAAGCCTCGTTCTAATTAACGTGTTACAAAGCGAAGCCGCCAAACGATATCTACCGTAACAGATCCCGCCGTTCCGCAATGCGGGCGTCGGTTATAGTTTCAGAGTTAAGTCGCGATAAGTCGGTTAGCATGGCCGCGTTAAACGGTTCGTTCGCGAACTTTCCTCTTCTCGAAACAGAGCCATCACAGCGGAGACAAAGGCGAGGCCTTTTAACGGCACCGTGAAGTTATTTGGGGAGATACGGCGAGACACGCTCTTTGAAACGTCACTCAGCACCGCGCCCAAGGACTCGAGATGTGGTCCCAGCCAGATTCTGTATTGTTCACATGGTGTCTCAATGGCCTCGACACTTGGACTCATCGACCGACCGACCGACCGACCGACCGACCGACCGACCAACCGACTCTTTTAAACCGAGTTCGAGCAACCAAGCACTCGAGAACATAACGAATGGCGTGCGGAAGTGCACCCCGAGGGGAACAGAATGTTTTCCTTACGCGAGGTGTGTATATCCGTTAGATAATAGTGTTGGCTGTGCAACACTATGCAATACGGCTTGCAACTGGCCAATTCCATTTCCTTTGAAAGAATGAACAAAAGAGGAATAAGGAAAGAAGTAAGGAGAAAATGTCATTTGTCCCATCCAAGTTATTCATTAATTAGTATAATAATTATAAACATCGTAATTACAAAATTTATTTCAAAATATGTTCCACTGGGTATATTATTTAATTACGTTACAAAGAAGAAAAATTACGTTAATGTCGGCGGTTTCTTTTTGGAGAAGCAAGCCACGCATCGTTTAGCGTTAATCTTCGTACGTATGCCTCCTACGATTAAAGACGAGAAAGATTTATGACGTTAATCGGATCGTCGGGGAGACGATCAACTCGCTAATCATGATCGCGCGATGCACCGAGACCGAAAGAAGGGTCGTTAAGTGCACTTTAGCACCGGGGTGAGAAGCAAGGTGAGAAGCCGGCCAATTATCGACGCGAGGAGCGAGCCGCGAGATCGCGATTCGCGGCAGATACCGCGCGAACGACACTGTAAATCGTATAGTATCGGCCCTACAGTCCGCGAGTGAATCCATGAAACGCAATAAATCGATCAGCGATGCAATTGGACGATATGGCGGGGGAGCCGGACAAGCGAAGGGATAAATGAGAACCTGGATCACGACGATGTCGGATAAATGGCGAGATATTCTGTTTCGCCGTGCAGATAATGGCGACCGAGGTGCCCTCGATGGCTCCGACTCTTCCTTTTGCCGATGGATCATCGATCTTTTAGCAACGATCCATAAATCTTTCTGCTTTCTACATTGTAGAATTCACATTCGCGTTCACTTTTATTTACTGTAATTTCTATGGTTATTCTCAGCAGAAATGATTACAAGTTAATATTTCATAATGCATGTTTTTAAAATTGTTTTCTTCTTGCATTTTAATCAGAAGTATCCAGTGCGAAAGTAGCATCGCGGAATAATAAAAAATCGAAGCACACACAGGCGCCATTAAAAACCCCAGTCGACATAACAATAAGCGATAGGACAGCGATGAATACCAGTATTGTATATGGCTTGGCTACCATAACATATACATATACTGTCGAGCATATCGCAAGGTTATCAACCCTTTTTTTAAAATAATTTTATAATACGCAGTTTGCGAAACTAGTGCAATAACGACGCGCAATTGCACAAGGCGGCTGTGCAATCTGATTTCTCTTCGGCAGACACGTCGTGTCGCATAGTTCATTTTCATGCCGCGGTTTAAAGGCATTATTGCGATAGTGAGCGAACGATCAAGGAGAGTAGTCGCGCGATTATCTCGTATGAACGATCGCATGTGTCCGCGTTGATCGTAACACTTGACGTAATCGGCACTTCTCCATGATGACGCGGTGTCGCGCCGAGGTATGTCGTCGTTTCCGAAGGACGAAGCTGGGTGCACTCGTCGCTAGAGGTTTCCCGCTGGAATTCCTGCTTGCCCCACATCCGCGTTGCGTAAGCAATAATTGTATCGTATCACGCGATGCGTCTTAACAATCGCGCGTTGCTCGTTAATAATCACTTAAGTGCGAGACTCGCGAGACACCGCAGATCGACTCTGTATGCTAAAAAGCATCTTATTTGTCAGCTCTTGCTTAGAAGACTTACTAGTTTTACGATTATGGAGACGCAATTTTCTACGAATTAGAAATTTATACATTTAATTAAAGATCTTCTCGTAATGTTTAATCATCAAATCTTTTAATAGAAAAAAAGAAATTTCAATTTGAATTTTGCTAAGATTAGCCTGCCATTATTATCATCTCGTACTCGCATTCTACAACTTAATTGTAATAAATCTCTCCTGCAAACTGATGCCTCAATTATAAGTAATCAATGTAATTTTCGACGCAAAGGAATTTAAATAGGATGCGTCAAAACAATAGATTTAATAATAAGGTTCAAACTACCACGCTAAATGTTTTTAACGGTAAATTGAAAAGGGTGAACTTTTATTACCACTTAAATGTAATTGACAATCGATAAAGTAATCCATAATAAGAGTTTAATTCATTTTGACGTTCTTAACATCGACGTCTTCATGCTATTCACTGACAAGTGACGTCTAAAGATTCTTCTCCGTTCATTTAGATCGTTTATAATCACTGCATCGTTCAATCGTTTGATGCTTTCTTGCGGCAGAATAAACGTTATCCATTGGCAACATTTCTCTGCCGGAACAAAAATAAGAATATAAATCAAATTTTTCCGCTGTACAGTAAATCGAAAAAATTAATTATTTTTTGCCTTAGGCATTGTACCGAATTTAAAAGTAAAAAACAAATTTCAGATAAACAATAAGTATACGGATATAAGAATTTATGTAACTCATTATAAGAATAAGGAATAAGGAATAAATTTTCGAAAAAAGTTTGGATTATTCTCGCATAAAAGTCTTCGTGCTGGGACGGAAATGTTTCCTCATGGAAAATTCAACGCAGAGAAGCCACTGTAAAAGATCTAATACGATTAGAATATCGTTCCCTATTGGAATTAAATGACGATTTGTACAGAAATCATGTTTCACAGCCTGTCGATGCATTCGTCACGCGAAGCTTGACGCAAATACACACTCATTGGCCTTTCAGTGAAACGCAACGTTATCATCGACGCGTACGTGAATCGTAAACAGAAACGTTTGAGTAACGGGGTCGTTACTCTCTCGCGGGATAATCGTGCGATAACATAACGTCTACGGAGTGGCATTTCGAAATGCAGACGATAGATACTAGAAATTCTTTTTATCACGCCGACACACGGATAAAAGGGAACCGTTAGAAGACGACTCGCATGATTTGCATAAACAATTTAAATTTATTTACATTTCTACAGAGACTTAAAAACTCTAGGTAGATTTTACGAAAATATTTTTTCTTTCTCTAAGATATTGTTTTATGTATAATTATATTTACATACCATATACAATATCTCGTTTATAATTATTAATATTTTAATGATTTAAGTTGCAATGAGATATCGAATTGCAAAAGTTCTAAGACTGATATCTTAATCGTGAAATGCGAAAATAAAATCGACGATCCACCGGAATTTGCGGATTGCTAACTGTACAGCAGCAGAATTCCCTCTGCTCTTTCTATCTGTTCTTTAGAAGAGAAGTCAAAGGTCATGAGAGGGCTTTGGCAGGTAGATATAGGCGAGTAATGGTACTTAATAATAGGTTCGTAACTTGCAAGAGCAGGTGTGTGCGAATCGCAATGATTAATTAACCAATGATAGGTTTAACTCGCCTCTTCGTGACTCTTCCACCAACTCCCTTGCTCCTTACGCGACTGATTGATGATTACACAGCTCGTAGACGCAGGCTTGGGGTTTAACGCACGCGTAAAACCGCGGAAATGTCGAAGAATAGCGATAACGATTGCGACGTCGATAATCTCATTCCGCGAATTCCTCGAAAACGTTGGTAGGGGATCGGGTCGTTCGATGGGTATACCTGAATGCGCCAAAGGTCGTTCGAAACCGGTATTCGAGTTACGAAACTGGGGATAGAACGAACGATAGAAACGAATGGAAAAATTCCAGAAAATATTATGAAATCACGTGTGATAAATTAGAATATTGGCCTTCGGAAGAAAGTAATAAAAGTTGTTATTAAATGCTAAACGTTCGCGCTTTGGATTTCTTAAATTTATCATTTTTCGGAATTCTTATTAATATTCCTAAACCTTGAAATTGCGAGGAGAGATCAGCAGCTGCGAGAAAATCCTAAGGTGTCTCGCTTGTTTTACGTTTAGCCTCGCTCGTTCTCAAGACAGAAGTCGTGACAACCGAAAATACTCTGCGATCATCAAGGGGCATCTGTTCCCGTCTTACGAGCACGTGGTGTAAGATGAGGAGGGTTAAAGTAGCTGCTCGAGGAAATATACTCGCTATCTTCGAAAGGAAAAAAAAGAAGAGAAAAGAATAACATGAGCCCGAAACAGAAATTCCTTGCGACCGTGAGTTGTGCTCATTATTTCTCCGAGAGTTGTTGTCTTTTTGCGGTTACCACCGTGAGAAAAATAAATGCGATAAAAAGTCATCGGTTGCGCATCGATCCTATGTGTGTAGTAAAAGTATTATCATTCCGAGTACTTGTTAAAAACTGTCATTAATTTAATCGTTACAATTATTCATTTAGAATCTTCCTCATTTGTTTTCATTAACGTTAACGTGGTTATCAAATATATATTTATGTACTAGTTATCTGTAATGTTCACGGAGAACTAAACAAGTATTTGCGTAGAATAGCAATTTAGATGTACATTAATTATAATAATTAATAATATATAATTAAATATTTAACAATATCCTCTTATATATTCGATTTCTATGTAGTTTCCCC
>VBVQ01000248.1:0-10243 GCA_011636635.1 Tetramorium simillimum | reverse complement strand
AAAGAATATCTTCAAACTTTTTATTTTTGAACGATGCTTTACCATAGACAAGTAAATACATTTCGCCGATATCGATAGGGGTGGACAAACCTTATCGCCTAGGGACGAACTTTTTTCATAACGTACTCTAATGCGGTAAAGAGCAATTTTATTCGAAACACGTGCCTCGGTGTCAAGCCGGCTAAAATTAAGCGGGGAAAGTCCCCCTGTGTAGATGCCTACCTCTCCCGTGCTTGCATCACCCCTCGATGAGCCCCCTCCTGTTCCTCAATGCCAGCTGGCAACCGGAAGTAAGCGTAAGAAGCCGGGCGAGGAAATAAAGGAAGCACGACGAGGGGCGATGAAAAACCGGAGACGCAGGCGCTGCGGCCGAGGACCGTTGCGCCCGCGATGCGGCCCACTTTTATTTCCGTCTGCGTCGTTATTATTCGTACACGGGGGTCCATGCCTGATATCCGCAGCAGGGTTCACGGGGTAGAAAGGGGGAAAATTCAAACTAAACAGCTGACGCGGGAAACTCTTTAATCCCCAATAGCGACAGTGTAAAATTTTTCGTAACCAGAAGAAAATTATAACAATCATAATTTCCAAATGAGTTTGTAAAAATTTTAATAATATTATACATTAATACTAGCATTTAAAGTTATCCTTTCTTTATTTTGTAAATTATACGTTTATAATGCTTTTAAATTGCTTTATAAAAATTTGTTGTATTGTATTTCTTAAAGAAAGTAGAACTCTAAAAATTATTAGATTCGTTCTTGATATCTCGTATCTCTAATTTTATATTCTTATTTAATAATCTAATTTATACTTAATAGATTATATCGGGACGACGCGTGGCTTCGTGCTAACGTGAGGGATTAGTAATGGAAGGGTCCAAATCCCAGTCCCTCATTCTGCATACATTTCATTTTTTAGCGGAAGAGAAGAACTTTCGAAGTCTATGAGACATTAGGAACTATTATACCTAGCCACTCATCTTATTAGATTATATCAATCTCTTATGGATAATTTAAAAACTGAGGTACATGTTCTTTCATAAATATCACAGCCACATAAAATTTCCATGTTTTATCATGAATTTAACAGAGGAAACGTTGCAGAACGTGCCTATGAATTAATGTTTTCATTAAAATATGATTATTTAAGCAGGTAGCAGACGCTCGATTACAAGACTCTCGTATATTTGCCTAAAGGGGCAGCAGTAAATTTGAAATATCAGTGCATTTACATAGAGGAAAACAAGGAGTTTCGCATAGTTTCGTGTTTAATATTAAATGAAAATCTGGCTAATAATGTGTGAAAGTAAATTTCATTCAAACGCTCTTCTTGTCAAGTGTTTCCATCCCCGAGAAAAACAATAACGTATTTTTAAAGGCAGTATTACAAAGTGAAAGCTAATATATCTACTCGAAAGAATGTGTGATATTTCTAATAAACGAAAAGAATCCTTTGTCTTGCAGTCACACTAGCGTAATCTCTTGACGTGTTAAAAAAGTTTCTCTAATTACAAGAAAAGCAGAAACAGCTTTGTTGTCAATACAGCGAATCGGAGGAAAAATGTTTTCGCAGGGCCTAACACTCAATGGGAAGCCTATCAAACTAACCGTTCACTCATAGTTCGGAGCGCTGGTGAACCTGCTCGACCAGGTCGAACCACATCCTGCGTACGGCCATTTCCGCAGAAGCCGGTCGACTGCTATCCTCTCGACGCTCTCGATGCGATATTACAGAACCGCAATTAACAATATTAGATTTCCGAAGTCAATATTATGATCGTAAATTTATACATGTTTGCCTAACAGACTATTTACATCAGTACCATTGTTTGACATATAAACAATCTGTTTATCTATTTAGCTGATCAAAAGAAAGAAAACAATTTGCACATTTTGTTTCTCCTATTTTTGAATTTAACTAAATTATTAAACTTTGATTTTCTTAAAAGTATATGATATTATTTATGTAACAAAAACGTTACTGATCATTTTGTATTTTTTTTTTTTTTTAATCAAGTAGAATCTCATGGTAATATGAATACAATTAACGCGCATAAATTAGGAGACATTCTTAATGAGTGTAAAATTTAGTATCTTTCAAACTGTTTATTTGCACAAAATGCTAGCTAGTAATATAAGTGATATGTTTATGTCAATATTTTCTCCTTTTCATTTTCTTTTTCTCCTCTCTTCGTTTCGACCTCGGTGTCCCCTCGAGAACGTAAATTCTGATTTCACCAGGATCCGTGATATCCCTGGCGAGATACTTGAGCCTGAAGGTTCAAGGCTAGCCATACTTTCAACCGCGCTGCTCGCGGCTCTCGTGTAGCTTCGGGAGAAGTTACGTTAAATGTCGACGGCATAGGAATATTATCTAACGGACGTAATAAATTATTAAATCGTGCTGCAATGATGTCTTAATAATCATTCAAAGCGTCTCAGTAATTCCAATATATATAAATGGATAAATAATGCAAATAAAAATACTGCACTGATTTGATGGTCGTAGCGAGTCACGTTTAAATAAAGCACAACGAAAGATCGAAATTTAAATTAGACAAACATTTTAGAAAATAAATTTTTTGATAACTAAATATCGCTCTCCCTCACAAATCGAATATATTCGAGACGTATAAATGCACGCATCGGCATTAAATTACATCCAGCAGACGTTATTTTATCTGCTTCTTCCCGGCGGCGGCGACGGAGCCTGTTTCACCCTTGGGAATTAAAATTCCCACCGACCCGCGGGGAAGAATCTGAGGCCCGGCGCCGTTTGTGCGGCCGATTACCTGAGTCAGCTGTCTCAGCGAGCTGCGCGTCTTTGCAGGACTCGGCGGACTGGCGGTACGGGAGGCTGGGAAAAAGCGCGGGGTTCTTTCTTATAGGCGTTCACGAGGCTGAACGAACTATCCCTAAGGGTGGAAGACGCTCCTTCCCTCGATAGAAGCGGAGAGAGAAGCCTCAGCTGTTTGCCGATGGAAGCCGTGGAATGAACATTTACCCTGACTGCGCGACATTCTGCTATAGATAACAATATTCTTCGCAACATTGCGATTTCTGATCTTAGAGCACACGTTAGAAGCGATTTAATTATTTGCAAATTAAAGCAATTTATATCAGTAATGATTGCACACTAATTTTTTATTTGTCATATATTTATACGAATTAACGTAAAATATTTTTTATTTTAATAGATATAATAGATAATATAATAGATTTAATTTTATAACAATATGGTAGGAGACGTGTGAGTGTGATGTGTATCTTCAGATTTAATACAAGTAACTTATAAATAGAAAAATTGAAAAGTATATTTCTTTCTTCTTTAATTTTACAGTTGTATCATTTATAATGATACAACTGCATCCACGGAACATTGAAAGATATGCTTTCGAGAAATCGACACTAATCTCGAAAAGAACTGATCTCAAGAAGAAAAGTTCACTGTTGTTTTGCACGGCAAAATCGCGTAGTGATAAATCGTAGTTTCCTTGGCTTTACGACTATTCGGAGTAACGGAGATCGCGTGCGTCGTAAAAAGCGGCTCCAAGTCAAACCTGACGTTAATTTCCCGCGGGCGGCGCCGATGATACTTAAACTAGAGCTAAAGCAATTTCGGTCGGTGAGAACTTTTTCCTCCGGCCTTTCAATTGCACTCTTCAATCGCTGCCGCAATTCAGGCGTGACCGGAATTTATAACTAATCCTTTCAAATGTTAAATTCCCAACGAAAGGACTCTAACGATGTTATATTTCGATTGTCCAGCTTTTAAGATTTTATTATCTTTTTATTTTACAATTTTTTAATAAGAAGAATGTTTATTCAGTGTAGAAAAAAATTTGACGATCTCATCAATTCTTTTCATATTCTTTTTTTTTTTTTTTTTAATTTTTTAGATGCAACGATTAAAGATTTGTTACTTCAGAGACATTCCACAGGTTCTTTGAAACCATTAGGCATATCAGACATTATCTGTGTCTAATTACATCTTGAGAGACTGAAGTGGATAACTTCAATATCTTGAAACGACTCATTAATGGTCCTTGTAACATCGTTTTCAAATCTTCTGTTTCTTGTCTTTGAGATATGTTTAGAATTTATAGGATACACCGGAGAATAAGGAACTCTTTATGTCTCCATCAATAAAAGAGCTAATATACCCTACCCAGACGAAACTTAGTTTTAGGATCCGCAATTCGTTTCCCACGGTGCAGGCCAGGTAACTCGGAACACTTTTCTCATAAGCAAGCCTCTTTGCGGCATTCTTTCCTTTTTTTTCTTGTTTATCGTCGTTTCGCCTTTACAATGTACCGTGAAATTGAACGAGGATGTTTCTTTGCACCCCTCCGGTAGGTGAAAGAATTGTCGAAAATAATAGAGAAGAGAGAAAAGCTAATTTATATAACCTTAGAAAAAAGTAACACTTTAATGAAATTTTTGCTAAAGCAAGAATGTGGGGAGCATTGGAATTTACGAGAACAGAAATTCGTCAAAGTCATCTTCTACAACTCGATCGCGATCGAACTTAAAAGTGGTTGCAAAGCGCAAATGTTTCGCGAAGCTGTCTCGATTTTGGCGGGGGTTAGAAAAATATCGTATCGAAAACTGTGTTAGAAAATTGAGGCAGTTTGAGCGTGAGCGCACGTCTCGCGTTAGTTTTCTTCGCGTGTGCGTTGCAACGTCTTATCCCCGGAGGCAATTTGCTTAGTTTCTAACTTTATTCAACGGCAGTACTTTGAAGGAGCGTTTCCATGGTCACGCTATAAGCAAAGCAATAGTCGTTTCCCACTTGTCGTATTCTCAGAGAGTTTAAACTTTGTATCCTCCGACAATGACTGTCGGCGATCGAAAGAGCTGACAAGCGCCAATTTAGCCATTTCCCGAAGCACCGTAGTAGTAATTGCGCCTCATCATTGACGCTGATAAGATGAAATCGGAGAATCAATCCGGTAATAAATACACAGACAAATTCATTCGGAATACTCACGGACTGGAATCTTCTTGGGATCGACGGTGCTGAGTCGGTCCTCGATCTTGTCAAGTTTGCGACGTAGGTGCCCGCTTCTCTCGGCGACCTGGGCCAGCTGGACGGTGAGGCCCGCGAAGATGTCCTCCGCGACGGTGAGGAGGGAGGCGAGTTGCTTGAGGGAGCTGGTGAGAGCGCCGTTCGCCACCGCCTCGAGCTCGGCGCCCACCGGCCAGCCCGGATGCGAGCCCGCCGGCACATGGCCGCGGCACACGTGCCGCGGCTCTACTTTCCGCATCACGAACGGCATGACGGCGGCTTGCTGCTGGGTAGCTGCGGCGTCCCGATCGACCGCGCTCGCGCATAACACACTTCACAGCGCCAGTTTTTCCTCATCATCGGAGCACCGCTGAGTCGCTGCACGCCGATCCGCGAGATCGGCCCAACTCCGCGGACCCCTCGTGCCGTCGGCACGACCTCATGCTGCGCGCTGTGCCGCCGCCGGCTTCTTCCCTCGGTATCACTATCCCTCTCTCTATCCGCGTCACTCGACTTTCCTCTATCTTGTACTTATACTCCCGACACTTTCACTTTGCACTCCTAGCGCGGATCGCGAGGAATCGAGACGCGAATCGGCGCGTCACGAGCCGACGTTCGAATTTCGAAAGTCGTATGTATACGGCATTACGGTGGATTCTTGGAAAATACCGTCTTACTTACCGCGATTCGTTCGCGCGAAACTTTTTTCACGGGTTGAATCGGCAAGCGACGCGGAAAACACCCGATGCGGCGCACATCGGTGCGAATGTACCGCGCACCACGACGATGGTACGCAAAGTGCCGGCCGGTCTGGCAACCAGTCGGCGAGCAGCCGGCTGCTTCTCCCATTCAAGCGAGCATGTAAAAGGCGCCCTTCCCAGCTACCCGCTTGTCGGACAAGCCACCATCGCCATCTATCGACCAGCATGTGGCTGTGTGTGATGGTATCTTTTGCCGTTACACAATATTTTTCACATTGAAAAAATAATATAATGCAAATTCATAAAATGTTGAAACGTTAAAGTATTAATATAAAGAATTCGCGTGAGACGTGTATTTTATCGTGTTGATTTGACCAACGATGAATAATGTAGGAATCAGGAAACCTTCGGAAGCTACACAGCTTTGAACTTGGCATTCTACAATTTGCAGCTTGAGAAAAGGAAACGGACGCAAGTGTACGTTATCATCCGTGGTAGATACTGCGTGAAAGATGAATTACATCAATGATAAACAAATTAAAACAAATCTAAAACAAGATAAATAAAACAATTAAAAGCTCGTCTTTATGCTAAGAATTTTTAAGCTAGTTTCTATTATAATTCTCATTCTTATGAGAAAAAATTCGAAGATATGAATTTTAAAAAATTATTTTGTTTATAATGTATAACATTAATATCTTGTTAGATATTAAACATCAAAACCATGATTATCTAATTAAAGATGCGTATATAACTTTTCTCATTTTTTTTCATTGATGTAAAATATTTCTATACATACATGTGTACATTTCTGAGAAAAACTTTAAAATATGTTTATATTATATATGAATAATGTGAGCGATTGACTATACCGCATTATCGGTGAAATTTATCATCTATAATGTCGCACAGGAAACTAATAATAATATAAAATTCCAATACAGTGAAAACAATAAAACTTAAATGGCCAAGTGACATTCTCTTCGCGATGTACTGTTTCAGATTGAATTGAATTTTCTCGTCAATAGTCGTAATATGCGATGCTTAACATGCCCATAGAAATGAAATGGTTGAAAAAAGCCGCGTAGCTTTTTTTACACATTAATTATTATTTGATATTAATTACAGAATACATACAAATAAACACACACACGTGTGTACGATCCAATTACATGTTCATTCTCATGGAAACTTCATAGACGACTGCACTATCCTAACTTAGCAAGGTGAGATGCGCGCTGCATACGCCAACTATCGACCCGTGATAGCCGCCGATCGAGTTAACGAACGTCGTAATTCGCGTTTATTTTCATAGCCAACTAAACAAAAAGTTACACACAGCGGCGGTAGCTCGACGAGTGCAACGCTCGTTAGCGTAACAAATTTAGCAAGCTGGCCGGATTCGATTCGGCGTAAAGTAAGCTTCGGAATTGGGTTGATGTAATTGATAGTCCGAACTTATCCTTGCCTCTTTCTCTATCTCCCATTAGGAGAATCTAATGGCCGGCGGTTACTGGCGGTAGCTGGCGCTTTCTTTCACTTTGCCTTAATTTTCACCGTATGTGCAATTTCACACGATAAAGTCTCGCATTTAGGGCCTCGGAATGACTCTCCTCGCTCCGAAAGATCCACTTTTCCGGAAAAACGATTGCCCGTAAAACATGCCACACAATCCTAATTTTATGGAAGAAAATGGAGGATCTTCTAACGATATTGTTCGATCAAAATATAGATTGATATCATAAATTCAGATAACAGATCGTATATACATATTATATCTTACGTTTTGAAAGGCATTGAAATTACTTTTCAAAAGACGCAATCTATATTCACCCTGCATACCTATTCGGTGCTAGAATTCTAAGTTTAATTTGTGTATTGACCTACGTGCGATGTTTCAACATTAATATTTGAGATGAAAACCAGACGGACGTTAAACGGCGTTAAACGTCTTGCGAATGTAAATCTGAAAATATAGGGTTCCGCGACGTTATCCTTGCCGTTGCTTAAAACTCATCGATCAACATGTACGAAACTCAGAATCAATTACCTGTGCTTGGTGTTCATTCGAATGAATTTAAAAGTGACGATAAGATTACATATACCACGCTGCAGCGGTTTTTAAAAAGGTTTAAAAGTCCAAGTTATATGCTGTTCCCGAAGTAAACAGCTTGTACATTTCTTACGTGCCTTTTTGGACAGGCTTAATCGGGACGGTACTTGAAAATGATTAGGTTGCGGACTACTTAAGGATGCTAAAATCGTGTTCTTTAGTTCTTTATTATCCAGGGCGTATCTCAGCTCTGCGCGAAGGAGATGCATGCTTAGGGATCGGCATGAATCCAAGGGGTCCCATGAGAGAAAGTACAGTCAAAATAAAAATCTAGGAACATTTAAATTTTGTACGTTTCGTAACTTTTAATCATTTCGTTTTTAATCATTTAATTATTGCGCGACATCTTTTAAATTCTTATTCGGAGAAATTTTAAATTGCCATCAAATAAGTAAATACGCTTAAGCGTTGTATCAAAGAAAGAAATAATTGAACAGAAGAAATGTGAAATTACTGTTTTTATGGCAAAGATATTTTTCTCGCGTCTTCTTACATTCGGGATTAAGTACGTATTATATTAAAAAAGAAGAAAATAGAAAAAAAGGGATTTTAGATACAAGATCTTTTGCTTAAAATCAAAAATATTATACAAGACGTTACACTTTTGAAATTTCAACTAAAACTCGGATAAAGCATGTAGGCGTAGAAATTGATAGATCTAAGATCTTATCGTACTATTATTGTATAGGCTCTATAGTATTATTGTATTACAGTAGGCTATATTAATTAATAAAATTTTCAACATTGTTACTCGAATGGTTCCGTCGGGTTTTCTGGTATACTGCCAACAACATTTTTCTTATACACTACTATATACTAATTTAGGAGTCTCATTTTTCGGATTAACGAGGACAACAACCCGGGAGCAGTGATTTACCGTCGGTATAAATCAACCTTAAACTAATACAGCCCATTATGCAATAATTTACAATTATACCACAGTCGAAATTGTTTGCACAATTACTCGATCAGGTAGTCCTTAAGAATCCATTCATCTTCTATTTTTAGCCACGCGGCGTGTTCGCGCCGTTGTACGTACACGGACGCGGTGAGCTACGGCGTGCTGTTTTTAGCTCACAACGCAGCGCAAACAACATTGAGCAATGGGTGCATCGGGGGATATCCGCCGGACAATCGAAGGTTCAGAGTGCATAATTACACCCGGTGACAGTACCCCTTAAGTTAGCCGGGGCTGCCCGCACAGGACGACACGGATACGCGCGTGTACGTACGTACGTACGTGTTTGGCCACCACCAAGCGCGCGCGTCGTTTCTTGTTTCAACCGGGTTGCAATGGCCGGATTTACCTGCCCTTTCAGCGGCACTGCCGACTTCTTTTTATGGACAAGGGATATCTTGAGCGCGTGGGATTTATGTCAACAGACCTCGGACAATGGCCGAATTGAAGGACGCGGTGTGGAGGGTTTCGAAATTCGTCGGCGCGACAACATCCAACATCGGCGAATAATTAAGAGCGCGCAAAAAGTACCCAAGGATCTGTTGTGACAGAAAATGCATTTAATTGACGGTGGGCATCTCTGAATACTACTGAATACTCTCTGAGGGCGGGCAAACAGCTCTGGATACTTTGGGATATGTATCCGGGCATGTCGAAAATAGCTGCAAAGTTGGAAAAAGTGACAACTATTTGAGATACGTACGCCTTAATCGTCTTCTGTATCTATTTCTGAGTCGGGACTTAAAAAGAGGGACTAATGCAATTTAAAATCGTTAAAACGTTATACGCACAGACAACTCTTGGAGAATACTCTACATTTTTTGTAGAGTCTTTTGAAATTCAGATTTATTCGGATGAATTATTAATATTGATCGCAAGAATAGTTTGCGACAGTTTGCTTGTATAATATTCTTGAGCTTTGAGCAAAAGATCTCGCATCTAAAATCCCTTTTTCTACTTTCTAACGCGCATAATTGCGAACGTAAGAGAACGTGAGAAAAATATCTTTGCCCATGAAAACGATCATTCAGGACTACGACGCGATTACAAGCGTGAAAAAAAATGGACTAGACTTAAATTTTTTTTCGCCAAATATTTCGGTGAAGAATTCGCCGCCGGCCGCCACGAACAGTAACAATGTTCACGAATGTATTCAGGAATGTTCCATGGCTTTCGGAGGACGCTGTACCATTCGATAGGCACGCAGACCGAAAACAACAGGCCGAGTTATTTCGATCGGGCGTTGGGAATCTTCGGATTCTACAAGTCGCAGAGTAGCGATACGAAAAAGTACCGCGGAAGGGTTGCTGCAAAATCGAGCCGAGAGAACGTAGGAAGATCGCGGCGGAATGGCGGGAGGAGAAACGGGGGGTTGGGAAGAGAGATAGGACAGAGGGGGAAGAGAGGCGGAGGGACGAAGGAGAAGAGAAGGAAGAGAGAGAGAGAGAGAGAGAGGGAGGG